>SNQJ01S0086080.1:3893-14854 GCA_010110895.2 Picea sitchensis | reverse complement strand
ATTCATGGTGGATATTTTGTAAGTGATCATACTTTATTAATGCAATAAAAGGAGATTGTTTGCTGGGGTTTTTCTCCCTGTATAGGGTTTCCCCAGGGTACATGTGTTGTGATCTTGCATGCTGGTAAATTCTTATGATTATTTCTGTTCTGGTTTATGAATGATGTTAAACTAAATTCAAAGTACAGTCAGAATTTAAAGAAGTACTTATAGTATTAAATCAAGCTCAAAATTTAACAAGATTAAGTCACAGTCGTTGATCTCAAGAGATCAAGATCAAATCTTGATCGTTGATCATTTTGGAGTTAGGGTTTTAGTCATTAAGAGATTATAAAGGCAGATCTAAGGAGAGTGAGAGGCACATAGAAAGTGCATTGGAGGAAAGGAGTCTTTGCTTATGTACTTGGGTCACACATTGTGTGAGGAGGTGAGAGAGTCACATACACAGTGTGAGAGACTCACAAAGAGTGTGAGGGTGTGGAGACACATTGAGCTAAGAGAAATAGAGCGATTTGGCTGAGGAAGAGGGCGAATTTGCAGCTGGAGAAAAGACGATTTTTCAGGGCTGAAAAAGTAGGGCCAATTTTTCGGGGTCGAAATAGTAGGACTGATTTTCGAGGGCCGAAAAAGCGGAGCCGAAAAAGCAGGGTCGAAAAAGGAGGCCGGTTTTGCTGGGCTATAAGAAATTTCTGAATTAGCTGCTGTAATTTTTTCTTCCTCTGAAGTCAAAAAATCCTCTCACTTATTGGTTTTCCCTTGGGGGTTTTTCCAGGGGCATTGCCCAGAAATATCTGTGTTCAAATGTGTGTGTTGTTTATAATTCCGCTGTGCATTTTAATGGTTAAATAACTCAACTGTAATATTTATGCATAATTTTTTGAGTTTATATCAGCATTGATTAAATTCTGGTTAGATAAAATTATTGGCATAATATTCTGTTTGCTAAGTTATAAGAAATTTAACATGGTATCAGAGCTGGGACTCTGAAGAGTGGCACTAAAGACTTTGGCACAAGGATTTGCAGGGATTGCAGGGTTTTGCTCGGAAAAATGAAGGGGAGATGGAAAGGACGTGAACAAAGTGAAATGCTTTGCATGTCATAAGACTGACCACTATGCAAGCCAATGTCCTAAGAAGAAGAAGAAGAAGAAGAAGAAGAAGAAGGAGTCGGAGGTAGCAACCACAACATCGACTGAGATGGATGCGTTTGTAGAGAAATTCGATAAAGAATTTTCTCTGGTGGTCACTCTTTCTAGCAACAACGGATTGGATGAGTTGGAGGACAATGGGGCATGGTTCGTGGACAATGGGTTATCTCGCCATATGACGAGAATGAGGTTGGTGTTCCTTAGTGTTTCGGAGACAAGCTCAGACTGCCATGTGAAGAGTGGGGTGTGCACTAGGCATGCAGTAAAGAGGGTTGGATGCGTCAGATTCCAGCTAGAGTCAAGACTCAAGAGTGTCTCTGGAGGTGGATGAGGTGATGTATGTCCCAAGGCTGAAGGTTAACTTGCTCTCTATGTCAACTCTGGAGGATATGGGGTATGCAATTACGTTCGAGGATGGACATATACTCATACGTTTAGAGGGAGAAGATACCCAGGATGCAACAGTTAGGCTTGGCATCATGAAGGGTATGATGTACAGGGTGCTGGGATAGCCTATAGTGGGGTCCAAGGGGATTTTGGATCGTAGATCAGATCATTGTGCAACGATGGTAGCAGGAGGGTCTTCCAGTTCAGAGGGAGCAACTACATCAGCAACAGATTTGATGGGGTCAGAGATTGATCCAAGAGGAGGTTCTTCTAGAAGTACCTTCTTCGCTAAGAGGGAGTGTTAGCTTTTGGGGTAGCTCGGATAGGTACTTCAGCATTGGCGGTGCCTGGCATGTGGAAGTGTCCGAGGGACACTCTCTAGATAGTGTGCTTTTTATTTAATGACTAAAGTGACTTTTTGTAAAGTTGAGTGACTTAAGTGATTTAAGTCATCTCAACGAGAGATTAAGTCACGATCGTTAATCTCAAGAGATTAAGATCAAATCTTGATCGTTGATCACTTTGGAGGTAGGGTTTTAGTCCTTAGGAGATTATAAAAGCACATCTTAGGAGAGTGAGAGGTACACAGAAAGTGCATTGGAGCAAAGGAGTCTTTGCTAATGTACTTGGGTCACACATTGTGTGAGGAGGTGAGATAGTCACATACACAGTGTGAGAGACTCGTAGAGAGTGTGGAGACACATTGAGTTGAGAGGAAGAGAGCGATTTCTGGGCCAGACTTGGGCAACTAGTGGAGGCCGAACCAAGGCCATAATGGCCTACACAAAGAGGTTGAACTCAGGCCACATACAACAAATTTCAGAAGGTCGATTTTTCAGGGCCAAAAAAGAGTGGCCGAAAAAGCGGGGCCGAAAAAGCAAGACCAAAAAAGCGGGGCCGAAAAAACAAGCCGAAAAAGTGGGGCTGAAAAAGCAGGCCGAGTTTGTTGGGTTGTTTTTTTGCTAAGTCAGGAAACTTGTTGAGGAAATTTCTGATTTTCTGCTGTTGTAAATTCTCTTGAAAGCCCATAATAGAAGACCCTCTTTGCTGGTTTTCCCCACACTGGGGTTTCCAAGGTATTTCTGGTGTTGTCCATTTTATGTGTTTGGTTTTCTGTATGTGCTTCTGGTGCTATTTTGGTTAAATAAATCATCTGTAATATTTATGCATAATTTTCTGAGTTTATATCAACATTGATTAAATTCTAGTTAGATAAAATTATTGGCATAATATTCTGGTTGCCGAGTTATAGGAAATTTAATAAACATTGGTTTGAATATGAGGGTATTCCAAACAACTAGACTAAATCTTGGATTAATTGCTGAAAAGATGACCGATATTAAGAATATCTTTAATATAACAATGATGGAGAATACATTTGTAAAATTGTAGCCTCCAAAACCTTCACATGAACCTCTTTGGAACCGATCAAGCAATCACAAGGAAACTCAAATCCAAGTGTAGAAGAGCATGCACATAAGCGGTCAGAGAGGGGACTCAAATCCCACAATGTTGTCAAGTAATATTCTCCAAAATGACATAAATAGTAAAGAATCTCAGGGAGGTCAATAAACAAACCAAGAGCTTGACCATTCTCTTATGACGATCAGTAGGCTCAACAAGTGCTCCAAACACAGTATGCAACAAGATGGTCTTCCCATCATAAAGTGCACATGTGTCAAATGAACCAATAAATAAAGGTTCCATCAAGTTATCAAAACTAGAGATTGCTGCTACATTGAGTCAATCATTGAAAGGAGCGATGAGGATTGTATGGATATATAATGGGCGAAACTTGTGGATAAGATGTCCTCAAGCAAGAGCTTAGATGTCGCCGTGATTGCTCATTGGTGCATCCACAAACAATCCTGATTGCGAGTACCAAA
Organism: Picea sitchensis; assembly: GCA_010110895.2. NCBI lineage: Eukaryota > Viridiplantae > Streptophyta > Pinopsida > Pinales > Pinaceae > Picea > Picea sitchensis. The sequence continues at coordinate 11,433 of SNQJ01S0086080.1, read as the reverse complement.
CCAAATTTTTTCCATTTACACCTCTTAATTATGGATTTGTAAGCAAGTTGTGGCAATAAGAATGTTGATACTTAGGTGAAGAGCAATATTGTCTTCAATCATTGTTATTAGGATGTCGATATAGCTCAACTATGGATGGAAAAGCATTTGGTTGCCATTAATCAAAAGATGTAGGATTTGGTTCCTACAAATCCATAGTAGGCGTAGGTGGTGTAGGTTTTGGTTCTTGTGAAGCAGTAGAAGCAACAACAGAACACACATCTGGCAATGGCGTCAACATATCCAAGCCCTGCTTTGACTAGTCTTATTTCAGGATCAATTGGAGTAATAATACCCTATCCATATTTTCTAAGTCCTAGTGTATACGAGAGAACCTTTATTTCCTCAGGATCTATAGGAACCCCTCCCCTACCTGCCGCACCAGGGTTTCCTTTAGAAGCTTCGTCAAAGAAGAGGCTATGTCTCTGAAGTGAATTTCGCCACATTGTGAAGGATGAAGAGTCCAATCTGATTTCCCATTTGTTTGTGGGAGGCACGGGAACAGTTGCCACTTTCAGCGGATTTGGGAGAATGCTAGACATCCATTCTTCTTCGAAAGAAGTTAAATTACCTTTGTTCGCTGGAAGATGAATAGAGGAAAGGAAGTCCCCCATCAAAGCTTTGACTTTTGCAACCACTTGGTCTGCGCTGGCGTTTTTTCCTTTGAATATTCGAGTATTGCGCTCTAACCAGAGTTTCCATAGAATAAATTTGGGAAGGGACACCCAGTAGCATTTTAGGCGCTCTTTCTTGTTGAGGGAGAAGGGATACGAAGCCTGCCAATTGATGAGGAGGGAGGATATCTCCGCTGGGAGGAGTACATGATTCATCCAAGGGGCTAGCGCTCAATTCCAAACCTCCCGAGCAAATGGGCATTTCAGCAACAAATGGGCCGTCGATTCTTCCTTTGAAACGCAAATGGGGCAATGCATGGGGCCTTCCCATCCTTTTTTTGAGGTTGTCTTCTGTAAGGATGGCGTTGTGTGCCAATCCAGGTGAACATATCAATTTTTGGAAGACATTTCACCCTCTAGATTTCTTTCCACAGAGCTAGGTTGAGAGGAACATTCGGAATCGCGCTGACCTGTTTGTAACCTTTAGAGACAGTGTACAGGTCGGATTGAGACCTGCATCCCCTGAGGTCTTTCTGGTTTGCTGTAGTAGGCGATTTCCCATGAAGAAAAGCTAGTAGCAGAGTTTCTTCATTTTGCAGATTACTTGGGCATCTTGGCAATTTCCAGTCTTTCCAGATTTTGATTTCATTAGATTGCCAGTTTGCAATATCCCACAACGTGGTTAACTTTTGGGCGTGGAGAAAGTCTTTGAAATTAGAGGTGCCTGGTAGGGAGTTTACGGAGGCTCTCCCAGAATCGAATCCTCCCAAATAAAGACATTTTTCCCGTTGCCAGGTATCCAAGTTAGGAGAGGATTGAAGAAACCAGAGGCTTTTTGATAGACTGTGAAAATAGGGGAGCCTTTTGAGACTTTAGGGACTGTGTCGAGACATCTCCTCCTAGCTCTAGTGTAGTATTTCTTCCATAAGGCGTGTTTGCACCAGGTTAGCTTTCCAGTTACCAGATTCCAGAGGAGCTTGGCCCCTAGTGCCAGATTTTGGGATCTCAGATCTCTTATCTGAAGGCCTCCTTCTGAGTAAGGCTTTATTGCTTTCCCCCAGCTGACTAGTGGTAATTTATTGTCACTATGTTTGCCTCCTTTCCACAAAAAGCTTCTCAGGATTGCCTCAAGTTTGGTTATAATTCCATTTGGAGCTAACAGAATGGAGTTTTGATATATTAGAATGCTGGTAAGGACCGATTTGATGAGAACAAGCTTCCCTGCCATATTTAGCCAGTAAGCCCCCCAGGCTTGGATTCTGACTTTGATTTTGTCAAGTAAGGGAGACTGGTGAGAGGAATTAGGCTTGGATTTGAAGATGGGAACTCCTAAATATTTGAATGAATCCCACTGTGTTTCCCCTTCCATCTCCATAATACGAGCTATTTCCACCATTTCCCTTGGCTTGCAGTTCCATCCAAAGATTTGACTCTTCCTGTAGTTTATCTGGCTCCCTGAAGCTTCCTTATAGAGGTCTAGTTGCTGTTTAAATTTATGGGCTATGATGGTACTTGCCCCTCCCAAAAGAAGCGTATCATCAACAAATTGAGCATGGTTGATATCTTTGACAATAGGCATAAAGCAGAGGAGACAACAGCCATCCCTGTCTAAGCCCCCTAGAAGCCTGAAAAAAATTCTGCTGCTCGACCATTGACTAACGGGGCAATCCATGGAGACCCGATACAAGCCTTAATCCAGTGAATGAAAGCAGTGTTGAAGCCAAACTTCTGCATTACCTGAAATAAAAAATCATGCCTTACTATGTCAAAAGAATTTGCAAGATCTAACTTCACAATCATACCTTTTTCGCGTCGGTGCATGCTTGAATGAATCGTTTCTTGAACCAAAATTATGTTGTCAGTGATATGCCTTCCTTTGATGAAGCCACCTTGGTTCTCTGGAATGATTGCTGGTAGAATATCTTTGAGATGGTTGCGATCACTTTTGTGATAATTTTGTAACCAATATTACACAAGGAGATTGGGCGAAATCTGTCAAAGGATAAGGCTCCTTTTTCTTTGGGTATTAAGGCTAAGAACGCAGAATTGGTGCTCCCACCAATCTTGTGGCAATTTTGTGACTTTATTACCAGTTTATGCAGGTCATGTTTTATGATTGGCCAACAGATTTGGAGGAATCGAGCTGTAAAGCCGTCAGGCCCAGGTGCTTTATCGGAGTCCATGCTGTCCAAAGCTGATTTAATTTCTTTTAACGTGACCGGTTCTATAAGTTGCTGATTGGATCTTGGGCGGACGATCGAAGGAATCAGGTTGAGAACTTGCTGGTGGTTTCCGCTGGAAGAATTCTCAGTGTAAATACCTTTAAAATGGAGGTGAGCAACTTGCTTGATACCTTCAAAATCATTTACAATCTGATTCTGGCTATGGATTTCCTTTACAGAATTGAATTGTTTTCTGGCTTCTGCTTGCTTATGAAAAAAAATTGTGTTCTTATCCCCAGCTTTGAGCCAAAGACTACGAGATTTTTGTCGCCAATATTCTTCTTCTTCTCTGCAGGCTGCATGGAGCTTTCTATGGAGGGTTGTTTCTTTCTCTAGGCTGTCTGGGTTTAGATTTCCTTCTTCCATAGAAAGTTGATGAGTTTCCAGATGCTGTTGGTCTTCCACTCTTTTGGGTTGCAGGGGATTTCAAGGATTTTGCCCAATATTTGAGAGTTCGCTTCAGTCTTCAGAGTTTTTCTTCCCACACAAAAAAGGGAGAACCTGTGACTGGAATCTGTCATACTCGATTGACCAAATCATGGAAATCCTCATGAAGGATCCAGGAGGGGTTGAAGCGAAAAGGGATTGGACCCAGAGAAGAGTCTTTGGTGAATTCTAGGAAGATTGGCTTATGATCGGAGGTGTTGAAGGGAAGGATTTTAGAGACTGCGTTGAGGTCTAAAAGGAGGAAGGAGCTTTGGACCAAGAATCTGTCCAACCTTGCTGCTATGTGCCCCGGGTCGGTTCTTTTATTAGACCAAGTGTATTTGCCTCTGGGGGGTTTTATATCTTCCAGATCCCAATCAAGAATGATGTCTTCAACCCATTCTCGACAGGGGTCTCTTACGATGGAACCCCCTTTTTTTTCTCCAAGGGATAAAGTAACATTGAGATCTCTGGCAACAATACTGTTCTCCAATTGATGGCTGCTAAGAAACTCTTTCAAAATATTCCAACAATTTTTTTTTTCAGAGGGAAGAACACGAACATAGATATTAAATAAACAAATGTGGATACCTGACTCCTTATGAAGCAACTTGGTGAGGATCCAGTGAGTACAATGCTCAGTATTCAATAGATCAAAAGTGGAGGAGTTCCACAGGGAGGCAATTCCTCTAGCGCTGACCGCTACGCCTGCTCCTTTGTTCCAAAAGGTTGCGTTGGTTTGGAGAAATTTCGATTCCTCCAATTTAGTCTCCTTGACAAGTAGAATATCTGGGTTTGAGATTCGGAGTAGATCTTTCATTGCTTCTTTTTTGTTTTGGCTTCCTAACCCCCTACAATTCCAGGAGACTATCTTCATTCCTTGCTTTTTGGGTTGGGAGGCGTCCTATGAGAGGGCTGCCCTTGATTTCTTGTGCTTCTGGAATTTTGCATTGTTTCCAGAGTTTGCTGAGATCCTTGGAGTTTATCTTTGTGTGTCTCCCTTTCTCTTCTTTCTTTTTCCATTTTCCTTCCTCTGGTGGCTGGTTTTGGAGAGTTCTGAGATAGCCAAGTGTCTGCTTCACCCTCAGCTTCTTCCGATGTCTCTTCCTTTGTCCCTGAAAGTTGGGTTTCTGGGATTTCTCCTGGTTCAAACTGAGGAGGTGATTCCTTGTTAGCTTGGCTTGCCGTCTCTAGATTGTTTTTCTTTTCTGCTTTATTTTCAGTTGTAGGTAGTTCATTCTCTTTTTCTCCAAGCACCGCAAAGTTGTTTCCCATATCACTTTGACCTCTTTGGTTTTTCCTTTCCTTTTTGGAGTTAGGGTTGGGGTTTGCCTTTGATCTTTTCGCTTTCTTACATCCTTCTCCTGAATCTTTCTCTTGCTGTAAAACCTGGGTTTTTGGGCAATGCTTTTGGAAATGCCCATATTCGTGGCAGCTTCGACACTTAAATGGTAGTTGCTCGTAGTCCATTTTTTGATAATTCTGCCAATCCCCGACGGTTAACTTGATTTCTTCAGGGAGACCAGCTTCCAGATCGAATTGTACACAGATCCGAGGACAACAATACTGCCCTTTTGTATCAACTTTGTTAATAAATGTTCCAAGCTTGTTACCTATGGTTTGTAGGGAGGAGGGGTTCCAACAATGGATTGACAGGTTGGGTAGGCGAACCCAAACTAGAATCGCCTTTGGAACATCCACTATAGGATCGGAGTCAGGGGTCCAGCGGTTTAAGTAGAGCCCTTGTGGGTCCAACGGTTTAAGTAGATCCCTTGTGGGTCCAACGGTTTAAGTAGAGCCCTTGTGGTCCCATGAAGTAAGGCCCACTCCTAAAAATCAAGTCCCGGTCCTCTTTGGAGATGAATTCAAAAAAAAAGAACCCTCTCTCGACTACATAACAGGTGACGCTGTTTGAGATCAATGGTCTCCAATTTTTTTGAATCCAGTTTTCAGCTGTTCGAGGAGAGGGCCAAAGCCCTGTGAATTGTCCTACTAAAGCCCGATCTGCCAAAGAGACGAGCACACTCATGGGTTGATCTGGAGGTAAAGCGATAACTGGTACCTCTTCTAGCTTTCTTACAATTTTGGAATTGCTCCGCCTACTTTCTTCTTCCCTTGGGCGATTACTAATCTTCTAAATGCTACTTCATCGGTGGAAGGTGGAGGGGGAGGCGACGGCTCACCGCCTCCAACAGAGCTCATCGCAAAACAGAGCTAGGCTCTGATCCCAACGGGCTTGGGGGCTAGATCGAGGGTGGATCTAGGATCCCCTTGGGCACCAGATCAGATCTCAGGAGCTAAAAACTGCACCTGATCCTGAGGCTCAACGTTGCCAGAACTCCCAAATCTCAGCAGGCAAGCTGGATCGGGAAGCTCACCTCAGATGGAAAGGGAACTGGAGAGAATCTCCTTGGGCACCAGGCCTCGACCCTTAGGAACGCTGGACTGCGCCTGATCGCTGCGCTCCACCAATCGCTCGCTCCACTAATCGCTTGCCTAGGATCTTTATATTATATATATTTTTTTGATAGTAACGGCTAATTTGAATTAATGGCCGACAAACTTGCTGCCGGGTGCTTTACAACTTAAGGAAGCCATTAAAACTACAAGCCAGGAATTCAACTTAAGGGTCTTGATGATCAGGGTCTCGAAGCTGCAGCTTCATGAGTGGGATTAGCTGCTTTTCCCCTCCTCGTTTCCCTTGTCCCGTGTTGACTTCTTTTTGGCACATTCTTCAGCCAGTTTATCGATTTTGGTTTTGAGTTTGCTGAGACGCTTTCCAAAATCACCATGCACAATGGCTACATCCTTGAATTGGGCATCTGAATCGGAAGTGAGTTCCTCACGCAGGTCTTTGAGGTCCTGGATTAGTTGATTGTATCTGTTTTCTCTGGCGAAGTCTTTATTCTGCATTCTTCTTGCTTGCTCTTTGACCACAACATTCAGCTTGATGAGCTCCATTTGCATTTCTCCCAATCTTTCTTCCAGTGGAGGCCCGGATTTGGAGATGGAGGCCATTAAAATACCTTCTCAACCTCAGATTGCGTCCCCTGCCTGGATAGGATACTTCTGCCCCTCTTGATGGCTTGAATGCTAAAATAGCTTCCGCGCCCTAGCTTCTTGGTGGCTCTGCCCTTCAGAATGGTCTCCCCTGCCTTCTCTGAGACGCCTCGCCCGCAGTAATAGCCTCTGCGCACCCAGGCATCACGGGCTCTCTGCCTGTCGGTGTGGCCTCCACCTTCAGGCTTGCAAGTGGCCGGACTGAGTGTTGACGACGGTCTGGCAATTGGATTTGCAAATCACACTTGGAGACTGGCGAACGATGGAACTGCTTGCAACTGTTTGGGTGCTTTCCTGTTAATTGACCAACGTCCAATCGTGCCTTGGAGTGGGTTATGAGTGCCTTTTGTTGACTCATCTTCTAGGGAATGAGATCAATTGATCCAATGTCATTCACTAACAACTTGGCCTTGTCCATTGTTGCTCCTCTATTTGCTTCGGAGTCGGCTTGATTATTTAGGCCTCGCAAAATGTGGTAGAATTTGATCTCCTGGAAATTCTGCAACAATAGGGTTACTTTCCTGAGCAATTTACTAAGTTTGAGGATGTTTGGCCTCCTTCTCGTCTTCATGGCTTGAATGATTACTCTGGAGTCTCCGAAGACCACCATATTCTGGATGCTTTTGGAGGCGGCTAGTCTCAGGCCCTGCCAGAGCGCGAGTGCCTCCGCCATGTTGTTGGTTTCAATGCCTAGCCCCCAGGAGTAGGTGACCTTCAGCGTGCCCGAAGGGTCGAGGAGAATCCCTCCTCCACCAGCCGCTCCAGGGTTCCCTTTTGATGCTCCATCGAAGGTCAAACTATGCATTCCGAGCCCAGACCTCCACTTGTCGAAGTCTTGTTCTCCCATCCTGATTTCCTAGCTTGCTTTCATGGCTGAGTTGGTGGCTATTCGATGATGGAGGTTTGGGACAAGCTCTTTTAGCCACTGTTCTTCTTCCGAGTCAAGGGTGTCTGTGTTCCGAAGCTTGGTCTGGGCTTCTAGTGCCTCACTCAATAGAGCTTTGATTTTCAATGTAGCTTGGAATGAATTGCAGATTTTCTCATTGAAAATCATGTTGTTCCTTTCCAGCTAGATTTTCAGAAGCCACATTCAACATGCTTTGAGTAGATCCTTTTTTCTCATGGAGAAAGGGGAGCGTATTGTTAGAATATAATGGATGTGCTCATTTAACCATAGAC
>SNQJ01S0086079.1:0-13834 GCA_010110895.2 Picea sitchensis | reverse complement strand
ATTTAAAGTTTCATTCTCCTTTTTCTTTACTTGATTGAACTGAGCCCCAAGTGTCCCACCATCTTCCTTTTTCGACCATTTACTCTTGAATAAGTTGGAAAAAGCATCATGGGACGTGAGATGATTGTCAAGGAGTCCTCTGAACCAATCAAGGTCTTCTTCATTAAATGATGAGGCAAATAATCTCATAGCCACATCTTCATGTTCAATACATGCATTGTCCATCTCCCAACCCATGACATAAATGTGGTCCTCAACAATTATCACATTGTTTTCTGGGAATTTTAGAAACCACTTGTTGACTTCTTTTGGAATTGTATTAGGGTAACCTTGTATATTGCCCATGTCAAGGGGTTTGTGGAGGTCCCTTTCCCAAGGGAGATCCATTGGAACAAGATGAAGGGTATTATGGAAAAGGGTTTTAACAACGGGATACTAGAGAGGAGGCCTTTTTTGGTAAACCTTAGAAGGCTTGAACCTCCCAAGGGGAAACATTTTGGGGAAAGAAGGATTTTGGGAAGGTGCAATCACTAGATGAGCTCATCAAGGAAAAGGGAAATGGAATGTTCCTTAGGTGGAGTCGCCAGACAAGCTAAGGGAAAGGCTTTGGGATAGCTTACCAAAGTGTCATTAGGGTAGAAAGAAGATTCAAAATCTTCCCCGGAAATGGCGCCAAAATGTTATGGCACAAGTCATAGGTTGGGAAAATATCGACCCAACCATAAAAAAAAATTCTACAACTTGGGAATCCTACACCCAATGTCACCTCGATGTAGGTCTTGCACTTCAAGGGTGACTAGGTCACTCTAGGGAGGCGATCTTGGTGTCCCGAGGGGGAATTAGATGTAGATGAATAGATATGGAAGTGGAACCCCTATAAGTCAAGTCCAAGTGGAATGATATGTGGGAATAGATTATTTGTAAGTCAATTTATTGTTTCCCCAAAGGTGTATTACTTCTTCGGATGATTGTACCTGCCCGAGACACAAGAAAATCCAACTTGCAATGATATATGTTAGTATGGATCAACAAGTTAAGCTTGTTGTCCCCAATTTGCAACAACAAATAACATTTTATATCAGCAAACAAAGCATTCTAAATCATCATGTAGAAGCATTAGATCATCCAATGATATTGTTAATGAATATGGCAATCAATTATGATTGAAAAATGGCACTTTGAGACTAAATAAAGCAAGTTGTTACAACATGTATTTTCTGCAGAAAATTGCAGCCTTATGGTTGTATCATTCAAAGGCGTGCAGCAAAAAAATCAACCACAGAAAAGTGCCAATAACTAACCCAAAATATGCACCCTAGTTAGTAGAGTTAGTGTGCAAAATTTAGGAGCTAGTCTAGGGTTAGTTTAAGAGTTAAGAGAGAATTAGTAGCTAGGGTTATGCAACCCTAATGGCTGCAGGTTAAAGTTTGTAACATAAATTAAAGTAGTGGGAGAGAGCGGAAGCCCTAGTAGGGGAAGATTCCTCTCAATGTGGTAAACCAACTCCAAGCAAGAGATCTTTCAAAAGACAAAATTTCACATTTCCCAAGGCAATGATTTTATATCTCCAATGCAAAAATTAAATGACTTGTGCCTTTACTATTGGGTTAATGGAGTCAAATAAATGAATTAGATATGCTACTTCCTTTGGGGTGTAAATCCTCTTACTTCCCAAGGTAAGTATCTCTAGTTAGGGTTTGAGAATGAGGGGTGTAAATCCTCTTACTTCCTCAAACAAACCCTTGCAACATCAATGAACTTCAAGCAATAAACGATGAAGACTATATTGGGGGTGTAAATGCTCTTACTTCCCACTTAGCTCCTAGAACAACAATCCTTGACTTGAACAAATGATAGCATAGAGTAAATGACCATACCAAAATCAAGAAATATGCTAAGATAATCCACCCTAAAATCTAGAAACCATTAATCCAAGGCTAGTGCCTCACTCCTCCATCAACCATTCATCAAGATAGCCATAAACAAGTGCACAAGAGACAAAAGAATCCAAGTGTAGAAATTTTTTTAGATCAAGTCTTCTCACAAGAGGGAGAGTTATGTTCAAATGAGATCTTATGATCTCTTATTTATACAAAATGTCACCAAGGTGACTTGTCCACATATTAAGGGGTAAACCACAAGACTATGGGTCAACAACCCTAATCTTTCCCCCTTTATAAAGTAATATTGAACAATTCATTTAAAATTTCACTTTTGCACGAATAAAACCTAATTTTACATGGACGTCACCCCTTTAGGGGACGTTTTGCCACTTGGAACAAGTTGTTGGTGTTGGAGAAGCTATGGTAGACCTCCAAAGGCCACATTTCAATCATCTATGCAATATCCTCGTGGCCAAGGTCTCATCCTCCTCAAAACGTCCATGTGTCAATGAGTGGAAACACCACCACCAATCCCTAGCCCCCAAGTATGACGTCAAGCTAAAAAATAAGACGTTTTGCCCCTCCTGGGCAATTCGTTTGGCATGTGAGGGTTGGGTTAGGTCTTCCAAATCATCTTCTGGGTCTTCAATTCTTCATCTTTGTGATCCGGCATGTGGACTCTTGGCATCCAACCTGTGGGCTTGTAGCCCCATGGAAGTCCAAGCTAGGCTTGTTCTCCCAAAATTGTCCACTAACTAGGTCCTGAAAAGACTAATGAGCACACCCTCTAAGGATCTCAAGTCATAACATCATGATAAGTGAATCCAATCAATAAATGAGCCACCTAAGTATGTGCATCAAATATCACTATATTAAACAATTAATTGCTCAAAGACACTATGCGACTTATCAAGCTTGAATATGGGAGGGTTGACGAGGTGTCCTACTGGGTAGATCTTTCCCTAGGTCAAGGAGAGTTTCCAAGAGATCCCCCTCCAAGCCATGTAAAGTGGGTGAAGTGGTTGGGGTCAAGACTCAATGGGAATAGGGCTCATGACATATAAGGGGTCGTAGTGTCTCATTCATGGGTGCCTTTGTAGAGCGTGTGTGGTACCTTCATCTGCAATGCACTTTTTCCAAGCCCATTAATTGTCATTATTTTATTCTTTCATAATTTTAAGGAGAGGTTGAAGGTCACTACCCTGGCGTAGTGATCAGATAATGGCAATGTCACCCACAAACACCTAGTGGAAATGAGAAGTTTGGCTCGTGATGAGACCCCCTTTCTCTCAGCCATGTAACTGAGAGCCATTACCCTGGTTTGGTGACCAGATGATGGCAATGTCATACCACTAGATATCCATGGACATGATAGGCCAGCTCATGATGAGACCTCCTATCCTTCAACTAACCTTTTATGCATTTTTTATTATATTTTGGGTCCCCTTTACTCAAATATATCATTTCATTGCTTTCTTGGGTGATCCATGGGTGAAGCATCTAGAAGGTTCATACAAGGCTTTTATCTTTTACCCAACATCAATCCCTTTGGGCCTTCATCCCCTTCTTCCCATAGAATGAGGGACAACCCCTTCTTGGGTCAATACATCCTAAAATCCAAGGAAATAAGGAAATGGAGGGGAATAATGATGGAAAGTGGTAAGTATGGTCAGGAATGGTATGATGGCTCTTTAAGGGAGTTCCTAGTTATAAACCTATCCCCAAGGAAGACCACTTACTAGGGAACAATGTCAACCACCAAGGTGAAGCAGGGAAAAAGGCATAATGTCCAATCATATATTATAAAATCTAGAGAAATCCAAGATACAACATACTCAAATGGATTAAATATTGAAATGATGCTCACCATAATATTGACTTGCACCTCATGGAGCAAGGCCCACTACCTTCCGGAAGCCAGCTTATGTGGTGGATGCCATATGAAATTCTGTGACCATATGTGGTGGTGAGAGGGTTTCCCAACTGTGCAAAAGGGTATTGTTGGCCATGTAGTTTTCTCTGCACTCCATATTTGCAACATGAGGACCTTGAGACATAATCTCCTTAGTTATCCACAAAATGGGGATAACAATGTTAAAACCTAGCTGCTTGGAATCATAAAATATTTTTAATTACATAGTTATTGATCTAATATAGAAGTGAGGAATTCCATATATCATCTACAAGGGAAAGTCTCTATGTGATGGGATCAGTTGAAGCAAGTCAAGCACATTGATGAGAAAACAATTTCTTCGAAGCAGTTCAAGAAGTATTTCCAAAATAAATATCTCTCAAATTAATACTATGAAAAAAAGATGTAGGAGTTCTTTGAACTCAAGCTGGCAAACATGACTATGGAGGAATACAAAAATAATTTCAAGTTGTTGAGGTATGTGGGATTTATCAAGGAAGAGAAGGTAAAAATTCTAAGGTTCTTAAGTGGACTACCATATTTTTTCAAAAACAAAATTCAATTTGATGAATCCAAGACTCTAGAAGAGACCATTAGAAAGGCCAAGTACATGAATGAGCAAAGCAAAGGAAGAGAAACTTTTCAAAAATCTTGGAAGGATAAGTAGAAGGAGAAATCATATCAGAGAATAAAGGGATTCAAACCTCCTGTTAGCGACAAAAAATGTAATGGTATTTTTGAAAGCCTGTTCATATTCCTCTGATTTTTACTTGTTATTTTTGTGGCCAATGTCTTGAATTCCAAGTTCTTCATGGATTTTCCAATGATTGCTTTTGCCCAACATCCTTAAATTTTCCCCTCTTGACCTGCAATACGAATAAAATTGTTAGCCCTAATCTATTGCATCTAGTCACTATCCTAAGTCTAGTCTATTGACCAAGTCTTAAACTAATCCAAAATCTAAGCTACAAGCTAAGTCAACTAAAGCCTCTCGGGTTTTTATGGCTTTAACCAAAATTTGGGTGGCCCACAGGCCCAAGCCAAACCACAAGTCAGTCTACAGGCTTCTCGGGTTTATTAACTTTTTACAAAAGTNNGACACAACCCAAGCCATGAGTTAACTCATAGTCGACAGGTCAAACCAAACCATGCAAGTGCCAAGCTAGATTTTCATATGCATGTAATCACCCAAAATACGGCTACATCAGTTGTGCTCATCGGCCACCGTTGGATTGAAACAGAAGTGGGGCAGATTCAAGTTCATTCTCAACTACTCTCGGAAGACAAGGACCAAATTTCTTGCAAATTTAAAACAGGTGGGCGAGACAGCCATGATAGGAAACAGAGTCAACAATGTTGTGGCTTCAGTTGCAGTCGACATCAACATAGCTATAAGTGTAGCGAGTTCTGTTGTGGCCATGAAAAATTCAGGCATAGCTTTCATGTCTAATGATATCAAGAAAATTGCAGGAGCAGTGAAGATGGGTCGAAGGACAATGAAGCCCTTATTACTATGGGTTTAATATACCTCTGAAAGGTTGTTCTGAAAGACGTGGGATTGGTATGCTTGTAACGTTCAACAATATACTTCTCTTAAAAGAAGCAAAACTCCATCGCCATGTCATTTGCAAACACCAAGATTGTGATGATATAGATCATTTGCACAAACTGATTATAATATGATCAATAAAATCTTACCAGCTTGTGGATGTTCGAAAGGACATAGTGTGCTTGTTGATAGCAAATCGAATACTCCAGATATAAAGGAAACGTTGTACAGTCTTTGACGAAAGTTGTAGTTCCATCAACTCAGAAAACGGTTGTTCTCAGTCAGTTGCTCAAAGATGTTAAACTCTGGTAGATTCATACTCTTCTTAAAAGATTAGAAAAAATAGTTGCCAGTGAAAACATATCTATGTTGGTTTGTAGTGATTTCAACACAATTCCTGCAAGTGCCTCTCATGCTTTTCTTGCAACGAGAAAAAATTGAGTCCTCACATCCAGACTTAATAACATACCCCCTTGGTATCTTAAGTTCTCCAAGCAAGCTTTGTCATCAATTACCTTTGGTTAGTGCTTATTCTTCCTTTGCAAGAATGGTGAGACTAGGGAAAGGTTTAGAGTATCAAAGAAGAAGAATGGATCCTACAACAAATGAACCTTCATTTACCAACTGTACCAGAGATCTTCTTGGAACTCTAGATTATATTTTCTATACAACAAATTCATTTATGATGAAGTCTCTGTTAGAACTTTTGGATGAGAAAAGATTATGAAAATACATGGGTCTTCCTTCTCCTAAGTGGTCATCAGATCATATTGCACTTTTGACAGAATTCTAATGCAGGCCCAGGACTCTACGCTAGCATAACAATACCAGTAATGATGGGCTGTCAAAATTATGATGAGACACAATCCAAGCTTAGAGGACCTTGCAGCCGTTGCAAAAGCCTCAGAAGAACAACCTTAAAGATTTGAAGCTAAGACAAAAAGGCATTTTTGCAGTTTTGCCAATTTTTCACTAAGACAGGACTTTCGGTGGCTTAGGCGAACATTTCGACTGTTCATTAGCCACCGAAAGTGGAGCTTTCGGTGGTTAACATGCTCAAATTTTGCCTCTCTTAACCACCGAAAGCACTGACAGGGCAGCAAGACACTATGTTTGCACAGATCAATTTTGTATTCATCCAAATGCTACGAGGGATGTTTCTCATGCAAGATATAGATTAAAAGCATCCATATTAAGGTCTGTTCTAGATTTAAAGGTGCCAGCAAGAAGGAGAAGAGTGAATTTGCCACCTAATTTTGGCAAAAAATTATATTTTTCACCAAAGTGACAAATTTGAATTAGCTATCAGCCTAATGGAGATCTACTACAACTGTTGAAGACTTTGAATGCCAGCAAGACTATTAGGATAAGATATTGACCAAGTAAATAGGATCTTTTCCTATTTTCTTGAATCTGTTTTGAATGTCTATTTTGAGTAAATTTGATATAGTTTTCTAGGAGCTGGAAACTGTTTGTAAAGGCTATAAATCCAAGAACATTTGATGAACACAGTGTTCGATTTTGAATTCTAAACTAGACTGATATTGTGATACAGACATTTTCTTAAATATATTCAGCCTGTAATCTTCTTTCATTGTTATTGTCAGACCTTATTTTCATCTTTGTTCTATGCTTATGAGTTGGATGTTATTCTTTGTCTTTGTTTAATCTCCTATGGTGACTGTCATCTTACCTTTGATTATTAAGCAAGGATCATAAGCATTCACTGCTAGTTTGTTGACCCATCATATATATTGTTTTATGTATGTTCTGGTTAATAGATTAGTTTCTTTGTCCATTTGATTCACAACCTATCTAATAATAGCTCTTGAAGGCCTTGTACTGTTTGATTATACCTAGATTTTATTGAGGATACAATCCAGTGAGCTAGATATTCATCTTGATCCAAACATTACCCCTCATTGAGTAAACCATTGCAAGATTAGTTAAGTTACCAGGCATCTCTGAGATACAACCTAAGAGAGTTTCTTGGAGTGATAACAAATTGGCAGTTAATGTGCATCTCAGGATACAACCTCAAGAGTTTCTTGGAGTGATAACAAATTGGCATTGTTGTGGGGGAGAGGAGATTGATGCTCAACTTCCTTGGGAGATTTGACATAGATCCAAATTTCTTTTGATGACAGAAAAGATCGACATTATCTCGTGATTAAAATCATCTATCTGGTGACTCCATGAAGGACGATTCAGTGGAAACTCCATTGTTCAAAAATCTATTAGCGACTCCACTGGTATGAAATGAACAACATCTTATCTAAGAGGTATGCATTTTCTCAGGATTTTTCAAAGATTTTTGGTTTCCCTAATCCTCTACCTAGTAGAGATGAATGGGAAGGTATTCTTCCTACATTTAAAGGACAATATTGGGAGGTTCTAGCTGAACATATGCTAGATTTCCATGAGTTTATTCTGTGAATGTCATACGCCAAAATATGAGGATGTCAAGATCAAGCTTTTCATATTTTCATTGAAAGGAGCAACCCTTGACTAGTGTAGATCTCTTCCAACCGCCAATATCAACGCTTTGAAAGTTTTTCATGATGCATTCAATTTGTTCTATAAATATGACTTTTCAAGATGCCCTTTTTCCAGGATGTTGTCATGAATATAATTTGTTTTGTCAAATTAATAGACATGAAAAGTATGTGGTTGAAGAGGATACTATTCATAAAGATCCAAAGGTTCTAGATGACCTCCATTTTGACATCAAGTTTGTAGATACTTTTGACATCATATCAAATGTAAATTTATTGTTTCTACTCCTCAGATAAAGACCATGTCATTTCTTTTGAGATCTCAAATAAAAATGAGCAGATTGATAGATTGGCACATGACGGATTTGAATCTACAACAAATATTGAGGGCAACCCTCAACTTCCAAATTTATAGACAAAGGAAGATTGCAGCAATCATGAGGAACATGATTTGTAGAAACCATCTTATCTTCATAAGGAACATCAAGAGCACTATCTTCCTTTTGAACCCTTTTGTTTCAGCTTTTGATATAGAGGTTATTGATGATGAGGACAACAGTGATATAGAAGATCAAGAACATATTACTTCTTCTCTCTCAGAAATTTTCAGCTGCAATAGGCCAACACATCATAGTGATAAATTCAAATCACAGGGATATGATGAAGGGGAACAAAGAAGTTTATATCATCAGTTGATCATACATTTTTCTACATCAAATACTTAGCAGTCCACGTTCAACATGGATATCACTGAAATCCATCAGCATAAGTACTTCAATTCTTAGTTATAACAACAGCTTAAAGAGGTATTTCTCTTTGATTTTGATGACCCTATTACAGATTATTTCGAGATTATGAGTAGCTTAAATATCAAAATATTTTTTTCAGGAGAAGAACAATTTTGTCATCTTTTTCAATTGCATTTTTGTTTGTTATGGTTTCTTATATTTTTTGGGGTCAAAATCAAGCATGATGTCAAGAATCCTTACATGGCTTCGTTGGAAGCATGAATTCACTTGATAAGAGGCAAGACAACTGGTTAGAAGTAGGAGTAGATAAGAAAATAACCTCACTCTATGAGCAGATAGATTATTTCGGCCAATAAGAAGAGCAGGCTACATGCAGGTCACATGTTTGAAGAGATCAATTGTAAAGGCCAAATGAATCCATAAACCAATGGTAAAGGTCGTGATGACTCACTCAATTGTAAGGGACAGATGACTCCATGCCCAATGGTAAAGGTTTAACTCGAACTACTAGGTTCTTGGAAACCTCGCTAGGAGGTCTCCATCCTAGTTGGATGATGTTAGCTTAATAAAAACAATGGTATTTTGAGCCTATTCATATCTCTCTATTTTACTTGTTATTTTGTACAATGTCTTGAATTCCTTAAAAGTTCTTCATGGATTTTCCTAATTTACTGATTTTGCCCAACATCCTTAACTTTTCCCCTCTTGACCTGCAATACGAATAAAATTGTTAGCCCTAATCTATTGCATCTAGTCGCTATCCTAAGTCTAGTCTATCAACCAAGTCTTAAACTAAGCCAAAATCTAATCTACAAGCTAAGTCAACTAAAGCCTCTCATGTTTTTATGGCTTTAACCAAAATTTGGGTGGCCCACAGGCCCAAGCCAAACTCGAAATGCCTATAGGTTTCGCTTATTAACATACACGTGTCAACTAATCATCAACTATGACTCATCAATATCATGTACCAACATCATCAACTATACACCCCTATGTATGTGCCAACTCATCAACTACTTGTCTCAACCATAAAATCAACATGTACCTTAACCAAAAGCCCTCATCAATTTCATCATCCAAATATGATTTGTAACTCTGTAATATACCTGGTGTATATGATCACATACCTGCAAACCTTACTTAACTTTCAGAACAAGAGACTAGCATTTTCATCAAAAATTTCTTTAGTCTCACATGACTAGTTTGGGATTAGTCAACAACCCTAACTTGAAATAATCATAACTATGTACCTATAATGAATAAAGATCTGAAAATAGTACACAATGTTCTTCAGTTTGTTTTATGCAATTCCACCAAGTGTACTACTTGGAACCTCTCAGAAAAGGAGTTATAGGAAAAATGGCATACCTTGCTAAATTTTGGATTATTCTAGAGAGAGACCTTGTAGAGCATGCCCCACATGGAATATTTGTTGAATGGATCTAAAAATGTTACATAGAATACTACATATTGTACTCTAACCAACACATCTGGTCTTACTAAATTTCAATCTGTTATGAAGAAGTTATGACGTTTTTACCCGAAACACTTGTTTTAGACTAGTTTCAGGACTAGCCACAAACCGTATTTTCCATGGAGTGTAACTCCAAAAATACAACGAACCACAAGCTTAATTTTTTACCACAGATACTTGGATATGTTTCCTCAATGGCCTATCGATTTCACAGTCTGAATCATTCTAGAAAAAAAATTATTGTGAAAATGGTGAGATGACCTATAAATAACATACCTTAGAAAGCATCATCAAAATAATTTATCCTCCCTTGAATTCTGGCCTTCTTTTCTTCACCTTCCCTCTGAAATTAGGCTTAGATATCCTTTGGTTACCTCAATCACCTATAGATATTCAATATTCTCAAGTGTGATATAAAATGAGAGAGCCTTGCCTCTTATTTATACTCTCCAAATATCTTCCTTAGAAGCATCTTCTAGGTCACTTAACCTATTTTTAGGTCACTTAACCCATTTATAGGTCACTTAACCTATTTTCCTCATTTTTAGGGTTAACCACTTTCCATAATACTCCTCCTTTAAATACTTTAAATACTCCATTGCTTTATCATTTAAATACTCCTCCTTGACTTTGTCACCTCACTTTATCATTTAAATAATATTCTTTGATTTTGTCACTTCACTTTATTATTTAAATAATCCTTATTGACTTTGTCACTTAACTTTATAATTTAAATAATAGTTTCTTCTTTGCAAGCTCTTTCACTTCTTTGACCTTTTGGGGCTTCAAGCCAACATATGAGGGTCCTCCAACTTCGAAAGGCCATAACTCTAAAACCGTGAGGAGTTATGTGGCGTTCCACATACCACCAGAAATGGCATGACATGTACTATCCATATAGAATATTCTTGCCTTCAAATATATAAAAACTCATACCATTATCCATCAAACAAACTTGGTTCTATTACCCAAACCTGGGTTCTCCAACTTCATATGGCTATAACTCTCTAACCATGAGGAGTTATGTGACATTCCACATACCACCAGAAACGGAATGACATGTACTATCCATCTAGAATAGTATTGTTTTCAAATATATTAAAACTCATAACATTATACATGAAACAACCTTGGTTCCATTACCCAAACCTTTGTGCTATCGGACTTTCGCCAAGGGTTGACATCAATCACTAAGGGTCGACATCAATCTACAATATAACTCTCCAATAGTTGATATCAAAGACAACCAACAATCCATACCAACTATCCATCAACCTAAGCCAACTGTCTGACACGTCTCACCTTGGGGAGAACTAGTACTTCTTGTGAAAAAGAAGGATGGAACATTGAGACTATGTATTGACTTTAGATAGCTTAATAAAGCCACAATGAAGAATAAATAACCTCTGCCCATAATTGATGACCTCTTTGATCAAATAAGAGGAGCAAAGATATTTTAAAATATAAGCTTAAGATTAGGATATCACTAAGTGAGAATCAAGGAAAAAGACATCAGTAAGACAAATTTTCAAACAACGTATGGGAATTATGAATTTGTATTGGTGCCATTTGGATTAACCAATGCACTAGTTGTATTTATGTACTTAACGAATGACATATTCAAAAACTATTTGGATAAGATTTTCATTGTGTTCTTGGATGGCATATTCCAAGTCAGAGGAAGAACATGAACATCATTTGAGATTGGTGCTACACATGCTAAGGGAGCATCAATTGTATGCCAAGTTGAGCAAGTGTTATTTTCACTAAGAGCATATCTACTATTTGGGGCACATCATTTTAGAGGAAGGCAAAGCAATGGATCCAAAGAAGATTGAAACCATTAGGGGATGGATAGAACCAAGGAATGTTTCAGAAGTCAAATGTTTTATGGGATTAGATTGATACTACAAGAGGTTTATAGAAGGTTTATAGAAGTCAAATGTTTTATGGGATTAGATTGATACTACAAGAGGTTTATAGAAAGTTTATAGAAGTCAAATGTTTCAGAAGTCAATTTTTTTATGGGATTAGATTGACGTACAGTATTTTCATACATGTACGCGAGTGCTAGTGGAGACAACTAGTGTACATGTGTGTGCAGAAGGGACGGTACCACACATCTCAAAAAATGTGTATATCTACGTCGTACAATAGAGAAAACTTTGCCATGTTTGTCTATAGTTGTACTTCTCTTAGTGGGTCATTATCCCTATTACGGGAGCCCTAATTTTAGCATAATAAATCATTCTCAAAATTGGTTTTCCCTCCGGGATTTTTCCAGAGGTATTTACCCTAAAATATTGGTGTTTATGTGTACATTATTTGGTTTCCATTTTTTGCTTCCACTAGATTTATTGAGTTGAATATTTTAGTAGTGTATTTTTGTTTTGTGAGATGCTAATCTTATTTGCAGTAAGGAAATCACTACATAACAAGATACCTAGGTGTTGGAGTAAGAGGATTTCAACATGGTATCAAAGTGCATGCTCTAAAGGGGAGCCAGATCTTAGATCCATAGCAATTGATAGCAGATCTATCAGATCTGCAGGAGATCTTAACAGATCCATAACCAGTAGGAAAAAATCAAAGGACAAATTTCAAGGAAATAGTCGTACTAAGGAAAAACTAGGGTTTTGTAGGTTTATGGGGTTGTACCTAGGTTACAGAAGGGACATGAATGTACATACGTAGGTGCCTTTTAAGATAGTCGCATATACACGGGTGTCAATGATCACATGCACGTACATACATAGGTTTCAATGAGCACAGATGCGTACATGCATGGGTTCCTGTGGTGACAAGCATGTACAAGTTTGTACAAGTCAATACAAGGGAAATTTTCAGCAACAAATTATTTCTAGGGCAGTTTATCAGGTCTTAGGGATGGAAACAACACCATTGAGAGTCTAATATAGATTGGATGGATCATCCAACTTCCTATATTGGAAAGCAACAGTAAATTTGGTGTTAAAGGAGTATTACCTTTGGGAGTTAGTGGACAAAGTAGTTGTTCCACCTACAGATCTGGCAGATTTGGAATCTCACAACAAGAAGGAGATCAAAGCAGAGAGGTTTCTCTTGCATTTGGTGAAGGATAATCTAATTCCTCACCTATACAAGAAAAATATGGCCAAAGAGATGTTTGATGCCTTGGTAGGTTTATTCCAAAGCACTAACATGAATAAGAAGATGGTTTTAAGGAATAGACTCAGGTCGATGCAAATGTCTAGATATGATAATGTTACCAACTATTTCATGAGGACCACACATGTGTGTGATCAACTTGCAACCATATGGGAGAAAACAGAGGATGTAGAGTCGTGAATGTGGCATTGAATGGTCTTCCCAAGTCTTGGGAACCATTTGTCAAGGGAGTTTGTGCTTGGGAGAAACTCCCATATTGGAAGAGACTTTAGGATGATTGCATCCAAGAAGAGAATCAGAAGGAGTGTAAGAGAAGTAGTGAGGATAACTTGGCCCTTGTTAGTAAGACAAGGAAGGGAAAAGGAAAGAGTTATAACGAAAAGGGTAACAGTGATGGAGGATCATCACATCTAGGGAAGAAGAAGGACTTGAGTAAAGTCAAGTGCTTCTCATGTCATAAGAATGGACATTATGCATCTCAGTGTCCAGAGAAGAAGAAGGGTAAAGGAAATACACAGACCGCAACATCAACAGAGATTCAGCTTGATGAGTTTGCAACGAAGTTTGAGAATAATTACTCATTAGTTTCTTTTCTTTCTACCAACACAACTATGAGGAGTGCTTA
>SNQJ01S0086078.1:0-23020 GCA_010110895.2 Picea sitchensis | reverse complement strand
TTGGAAATGGAAATGGTATGCATTGCCTTTCCATTGCATGGTATGCATTGACAATGGTATGGTATGGTATGCATTGGCAATGGAAATGGAAATGGAAATGGTATGGTATGCTATGCCAATGGTATGGTATGGTATGTTTTTCATTGTCAATGGAAATGGAAATCGTATGCATTGTTATGGTATTCATTGCCTTGTGATTGCCTTGTATGGTATGCATTGGCAATGATATGTTATGGTATGGTATGGTATGGTATGGTATGCATTGGCAATGGAAATGGTATGCATTGGTAATGGAAATGGTATGAATTTCCTTGCCATTGTATGGTATGCATTAGAAATGGTATGGTATGGTATGGTATGTATTGGCATTGGCAATGGAAATGGTATGCTATGGTATGGTATGCATTGGCAATGGAAATGGAAATGGTATGCATTGGTATGGTATGCATTTCCTTTCCATTTCCTTGTATGGTATGCATTGGAAATGGTATGGTATGCATTGCCAATGAAAATGGTATGCATTGCCAATGGTATGAATTTCCTTTCCATTGTATGGTATACATTGGCAACAATATGGTATGGTACCACATGCATTGGAATTGGTAATGGAAATTGTATGGTATGCATTGGCAATGTCAATGGTATGGTATGTATTGGCAATGGCATGGTATTGTATGGTATGCATTGGAAATGGTATTGTATGGTATGCATTGCAATGGTATGGTATGCATTTCCAATGCATACCATACAACGAAATGGAAATGAAATGCATATCATTTCCATTTCCATTGCCAATGCATTGCCTACAATATCATACCATTTCATACCATAGCATACCATACCATAGTATACCATACCATAGCATGGTATGGTATGCATTGGCATTGGAAATGGAAATGACAATGACAATGCTATGGTATGTATTGGCAATGGCAATTATGCATTGGAAATGGAAATGGTATGCATTGGAAATTGTATGTATTGGCAATGGCAATGGTATGCATTGCATGGAAATGGTATGCATTGGCATTGGAAATGGAAATGGAAAATGTATGGTATGGTATGGTATGATATGCATTGCCATTGGAAATGTCAATGCATACCATACCATACCATACCATTTCCATTGCCAATGCCAATGAATACAATGGCATGCATGGGAAATGGTATCGTATGGTATGCATTGCCAATGCATAACATACAAGGCAATGGAAAGGCAATGCATACATACCAATGCATACCATTTCCATTGCCATTGCCAATGCATAGCATAGTATACCATGCCATTTCATACCATAGCATATAATACCATAGTATACCATACCATAGCATACCATAGCATAGAATACCGTAGCATGGTATGGTATTGTATGCATTGGTATGTTGTGCATTGCATTGGTAATAGGTATGGTATGCATTGCATGGCAATGGTATGCATTGGAATTGGCAATGGAAATGGAAATGGTATGGTATGGTATGGTATGTCAATGCCATTAATGTATACCATGCAAGGCAATGGAAAGGAAATGAATATCATTGTCATTGCCATTTCCATTGCCAATTCATACCATACCACTGTCAATGCATACCATACAATGCATACAATGGTATGCATTTCCTTTCCATTGTATGGTATGCATTGGAAATGGTATGGTATTTTATGGCATGCATTGGCATTGGCAATGGCAATGACAATGGTAAGGTAAGCATTGGAAGTGGAAATGGAAATGGTATGGTATGGTATGAATTGCCAATGGTATGCATTGGCAATGGAAATGGAAATGGTATGCATTGGCAATGACATTGGTATGGTATGGTACACATTGCCAATGGTATGCATTGGAAATGGAAATGGTATGGATTGGTAATGGAAATGGAATTGGTATGGTATGGTATGAATTTCCAATGGTATGAATTGGAAATCGAAATGGTATGTAGTGACAATGGAAATGGCATTGGTATGGTATGGTATGCATTACCAATGGTATGAATTGGCAATGGAGATGGTATGCATTGGAATAGGCATTGGTATGGTATGGTATGGTATGCATTAGCATTGGAATTGGTATGGTATGCATTGGAAATGGAAATGGTATGCATTTACTTTCCATTGTATGGTATGCATTGGGAATGGTATGGTATGGTACCACATGCATTAGCTTTGGCAATGGCACTAGAAATGGTCTCGTATGAATTGGAAATGGTATGGTATGGTATGGTATGCCTTCCCTTGGTATGGTATGGTATGGTATGCCTTGCCTTGGTATGGTATGCCTTTCCTTGCCTTGCTATGGTATGGTATGGAATGCCTTTCCATGCCTTTCTTTACCTTCACTTTCCATGTCTTGTCTTTCCATACCATGCCTTTCCATACCATGCCTTGCCATGTCATTCCATGCCATTCCATTCAATGTCTTGCCTTGCATTCACTTGGCATGCCTTGCCTTTTCCATGCCATGCCTTTCCATTCCATGTGAATCTTTTATGTGCCATGTGATCTAGGAGAATTTCCTTCAAAGTCAACATCGCACACGTGGAGGCAAATGAATGACATCTCATCAATGGCATAATTTCAAATCAAGCATTTAACTAAGAATTTAATCGGTTGTTGAGATATTTTTGTAAACAACATTTTAAACTGTAACTTGTTTGTAAAGTCTGGAAGGACTGTAAGAAACTGAAGATATGGAGTGTCAACTCTATCTGGAAATAACTAGTAGTTATTGTAATAGGACAGAGTAGGTAATAGCTTTGAATTTGAAATGATAGATTTCATAACAGGACAAGAGAGCTCGTGGATCAGTCCTTAGATAGTTTTTCATTGTTGCATTGCAACAAATAAGAATGGATAGACAAAATAGAGAGATCAATAAAACAAAGTAGAGTAGCAGAAACACTATGTAACTTGTTTTTCATGAATGAATAGAACAAACAGAAATTGTCCCAAATCCTTGGACTGTGTTCATTTCATGTGTGATTGAATGAATGTTATTTTGTGTGTGTATGATTTACTACAGTTCATTCATGTATGATTGCCCAAGAGATTAACTGTATGAGTTCATGATGAAGTTGGTTGAGTTTCAATTGTTTCTCTTCTGATACTTGTATGCAAGGTGTGCATATCGAATGTAAGGAGTGAGTCGACTGAGTCTTGGATTGACTCAGAGAAGTTTGGAAAGAATCAGAGAAACTCATACTAGGTGCAAAGTGTGTATAGCTTCTAGAAGCCAACAAGCTTCGAAGAACCAGTGCAGAAGAACACCAGGTGGGTGAGAACATTTTATTTTCAAGAAAATCCTTTGAACTGAGTTATTCGAAATCCCGAGAACGCAAGGTGTGTGTGGGAGATTGAAATCCTTTCAAGGATAGAAGCTCAAAAGAGATAACACTTTTCACAAGTATTGACGAGATTCCAAAGACGGATTCATCAGGAGAACAAAGGTTTGGAACCTTTGAAAGAAGATAAATCTTCCAAGGCAAAGAGATATCAGAAGCTCAGGAGGAAGGAAAAACGTGATCATTGGATCATAGGGAATAAGATAGACAATCGTCGGATCAGAAGGAGGTGCATGAGTTTTATTACTTCACGTACAGAGGAGAGAGAAGCTATCAGAGTTGAAACTTTAGATTCCCAGAGTCCGGAACCCCAGAATAAAATCTCGACCATCCGATCAGCGGGATAGATATAAACCATCAGATCACTCGAGGCGAAGACCAAGTGTCGAATTTACAGGAGGAATCATAGCCGTTGGTTGTTGTAAGCTCAGGAAGGAGAGCGGTTTGAAACTTTATATTCCCGAATTCCAGAGCCATTAAACGTAGAAGTGGAATCTCAACCGTCTGATTAATCAAGCGTGAGCCGTCAGATCTGGAAGCGCGTAGATCAACAGTCGTTGGATCCAGAGGAAGTGCATGAGGTTTAGTCCTTTAGATTGCACAGGAGGAGAGCTGACTTGCAAATTTGCGAAGTCCTGAAATCATTGGGACCGTCCATTGTCAGAAGACAGGTGGAAGCCGATCAACATTTTGTTGACCTGTAGGAGGGAAAAGTCAAAGGGAAAATTTGTGAAAGCTCGTGAAACGTGAAGTCCCGAAAAAATAAGGAATAGATCGAAGCCTTCATATCATGAGAGAGACGTGACCATTGATTTAGCACTCCGAAATATCGACATTTCAGGAGTCAGGATAATGGAGGTGAATCGCATCGGGATTTCTTGGTACGCGAAATCCTGACGCGCTCAAAGGATGGGCCCCAGGTCGTGGCGAATGGTCGTATGAACGGAGATAAGGAAAGGAGATAACATATGTTAATCCCTTTTCATAATTTTCAGAGTCAGGGTTGGATCATACGTAGAAGTCTCAAAATCGTGAAACCTGACGCACCTTTCGGTTAAGTTTGTGGTCATGGTGAATGGTCACATGGAAATGAGCTAAGGGAGGAGCTAGCAAGTTCTAGGCTCCTGTCGGGATTTCATAAATCGTGAGGATCGGGTTTGGTTCACATGTAAAGCCCTGACATGCGAAGTCCTGAAATTCCTTTGGTGTAGGCATGTAGTCATAGACCATGGTCATGTGGAGGTGAGGCTCGCACTTGGTGTTTAGTCATGCAGGGTGAGTTTCATAAAAGGACCTGTGGATTTGTTTGTGATATTCTAGCAGGGAATCGAAGAGCTTCTCTAGCTCGTAGATTTGAACAATCTAGTGATTGGGAGGTCAACGAACCCTGCCGAGGTAGGGTGTCTGCATCATGTGGTATCATAGCTGATTTTGAATTTGTTTGCAGACAAAAGACAAAAGGAGAAAGGAGGGAAGTTGGTATCATTTGTGGTATCAAATAAATTTGATTTATGTTTGTAGGTGACACAGTGAAATCATGCCACCTAGAAGGCACAGAGAAAATGTAGAAATGGAAGAAGAAATGAGTCGACTCCGAATGAGATTGGACGCCATGAAGACAACGCAGAGAAGAGCACCATACATTGGTGATATTATTGAAACTGAGAGCAAAGAAGAAGCAGGTGAAGCAAATGACGTAGAGGATGTTGCATAAGATCACTTGATAAAAGCTATTTCGAAAATAGGAGCTAGAGAAAGAATAGAGGTACCTATGTACGAAGGAAATTTGGAAGTTGAAGAGTTTTTATATTGGGTATGTGCTAAGGAAAAATACTTTGATTATGAAGATATCGAAGAAGACAATATAGTGAAGCATGTAGTGACAAGACAGAAAGGTCATGCAGTGTTATGGTGGGATGAACTGCAAGTCGAACGCATGAGAAATGGTAAGAAAAAAATTAAGAACTGGGATAGGATGGTAGCTAAGTTGAAAGCCAAATTTATCCCGCGGTATTACCAAATAAATATTTAGAGAAGATTACAGAACCTGAAACAGAGGGGTTTATCAGTGAAGAAGTACATTGAAGAATTTTATCGACTGACCATCAGGGCTGGATAGAAAGAAAATGAAGATGAGAAGACAGCCAGATATATCAATGGGATGAGATATGAAATCCAAGAGGAGATCAACATGATGTCTGTCAGTAAATTCGAGGATTCTTATCAAGCAACCTTAAAATTTGAGGAAAAATTGGTCAGGAAGCAAATCCAATGAAGAAGAGGAGGAAATTCAAGCAGAGGCAAGGGAACCAACAGAGAGAAGTTCAAGAAGTTGAAGCCTGAAGCTGAAAAACAACATAGTCACCGTGAGAGGGGTGGAAGTTCTATATAAGGACAAAATCAAGGAATAAGTTATTTTTCCAGAGGTAGAGGAAGAGGAAGAGCCAGAGGAGGCATGGTTAAATGCTATACCTGTGGAAAAGAAGGACACAAATATTGGGAATGTTCTGACAGAAAGAGATAAGGAGGCGTAGAAGCACACATTGCCGAAGCACATAAACATGTGGAAGCAGAAGTAGCAGAATGAGGAAGAAACCTCATGATGAGGAATATCCTTCTTAAACTAGAAAAGGAACCAGAGGAACCAGTTCAGTGAACAAGCCTATTCAGAATTGCTTGCAAGTAAAAATACAAAGTTTGCAAGGTGATCATAGAAAATGGGAGCACTGATAATATAGTATCCAAGGAGATGCTGGAAAAATTGGAGCTGAAGACAACTACACATCCAAAACCATACAAGGTATCGTGGTTGCAGAAAGGACATCAAGTCATGGTAAGTCAATAATGCCAAGTTGAATTTAAAATAGGAGGTTATAGGGATGAAATATTGTGTGATTTAATTCCTATGGATGTTTGTCATATTTTATTTGGGAGGCCATGGCAGTATGACCGAAAGGTTATTCATGATGGAAGAAAGAATACTTGTACCCTAGAAAAAATGGTAGAGCACATATGTTGTTACCCATAGAAGACAAAGAGAAAGAGATAGAATCTAGTTCAAGCATACTTCTCAGGAGTGGGAAGGAGCTCTTGAATGAAGTAAAGAAGGAGAAAGAAATGAAGTTTGTTGTAGTGAGGAAGCGTAGAGTTATCCTTACAAATACTTCTGTAGAAGAATTTCCTGTAGAAATCAAGGAACTGTTAGAAAACTTTGCTAATATAGTCGTGGATGAGTTACCACACTCATTGCCACCCATTAGGAGTATAAGCCATCATATTGACCTTATTCCAGGAGCTAGTTTACCAAACAAAGAATCTTATAGGTTGACACCTAGAGAGAATGAGGAGGTCAAAAATCAAGTCTAGGATTTGTTGGATAAAGGTTTAGTCAGGGAAAGCCTAAGCCCATGTGCAGTACCGACTGTATTAAGCCCAAACAAGGATGGAGGATGGAGGATGTGTACAGATTCCTGAGCCATCAACAAGATAAACATTAGATACATATTCCCTTTACTGAGGATGGATTATTTGATGGATTGTTTGAGTAGAGAAACCTATTTTTCCAAGATAGACTTGAAGAGCGGATATCATCAAATAAGGATGAGAGAGGGAGATGAATGGAAAACAACATTCAATACAAATGAAGGATTGTTTGAATGAATGGTCATGTCGTTTGGGTTGACAAATGCACCAATCACATTTATGAGGTTAATGAATGAAGTGTTGAATGAATTCATAGTCAAATTTGTCATAGTATATATGGATGACATACTAATCTTCAACAGGACAAGGGAAGAACACTTAAGACATTTGAAATTAGTGATGGAAAGGTTGCAACAAGAGAAATTGTTGATAAATATGAAGAAGAGTTATTTTATGAAGAAGGAGCTCATATATTTGGGTTTCATAATCTCTTCAAATGAATTGAAGATGGACCCAGAAAAAGTGAGAGCGATCAGAGAATGGTCGTCATCAAGCAATATATTTGAGGTAAAAATATTTCATGGGTTGGCGAGTTTTTATAGAAAATTTATCAGAAATTTTAGTGGCATATGCGCACCCATGCTAGACACTATGAAGAAGAAACACAAGTCCTTTAGTTGGACAGAGGAAGCTGAAAAAAGTTTCAAAGTAATGAAGGATAAAATCATAGAGCAACCAATTTTGGTGTTACCAGATTCTGGAAAAAAACATTTCAAGTGAGATGCAACACAAGTGGATTAGCTATTGGAGAAGTCTTGAGTCAGGAAAATAGTCCATTTGCTTATTTCAGTGAGAAACTGAATGACGCGAAACAAAAGTATTCCACGTATGACAAGGAATTTTATGTGGTGATTCAAGCTTTGAAAAAATGGAGGCACTATCTAATTCCTAAATAATTTGTCTTGTACAATGATAATCAAGCTTTGCAATTTATTACTAGGCAAGAGAAGTTGAATCAGAAACATGCAAAATGGGTAGAATTTATGCGGAATTTTACTTTTGTCATCAAACACATTGATGGAACTGCTAACAAAGTTGCGGATGCTTTGAGCAGGAGGAGTTTGATTGTACAGGAATTCCAGGTGGAGACCTTGGGGTTCAAACACCTCAAGGATATGTATAAAGAAGATGTATAATTTAAAGAAGCTTATGAGGCATGCAAGAATCCTTTGTTAGGAGAAAGAAGCCCATGGAATGAATATTTGATCCAGGATGAATTATTGTTTAGAGGGAGCCAATTATGAATTCTGAAATGCTCAATGAGAGACAACCTACTGAAAGAGAAACATAATGGAGGTTTAGCTGGACATTTTGGTCATGATAAGACATTTGCACAACTGAAAAATTTGTACTATTGGCCGAGCATGAGAGAATAAGTGAAAATGTTTGTGAACAAATGCATAATTTTTCATTATGCAAAAGGAAGACAATAGAACACTGGTTTGTATCAACCATTACCAATTCCAGAGAGGCCGTGGGATGCAATCAGTATGGATTTTGTTTTGGGATTGCCTAGAACTAAAAAAGGGAGCAATTCCATATTTTTTGTGGTGGAAAGATTTTCAAAAATGGCACATTTCATACCATGCCAGAATACAAGCGATGATACACACATCACCAATTTGTTTTTCAGAGAGATAGTAAGACTACATGGATTTTCAAGAAGAATAGTTTCAGACAAGGACACCAAATTCGTAGGACACTTTTGAAGGAATCTATGGAAGATGTTGGGGACGAAATTGTCCTTTAGTTCAACCTATCACCCTCAGACAGATGGAGAGACTGAAGTAGTAAACATAAGTCTTGGAAACTTATTGAGAAGTTTAGTCATTGAGCAAGGTCAACAATGGGATCAGATTCTGGCACAAGCAGAATTTGCATTCAACAATTCAGTGAACAGGAGCACATGAAAAAGTCCATTTGAAATTGTGTATGGTATACATCTAAGAGGGATTACAGAGTTGAGAGATTTGAATCAAGATGATTTTAGAAGTGTTGGATCAGAGGATTTTTCGACAGAGATGAAAAAACTTCATGACAGAGTCAGAGAGCAGCGACAAGATATCATTCATAAATGCAAGATCAGAGTTGATCAAAAGAGGAGAGTAGTTCAATTCGAAGTTGGGGATGAATTTTTAGCTCATTTGAGAAAATAGATATTCCCAAGAGGAACATACAACAAGTTAAATATGAAAAATATAGGACCATGCAGGATTCTCAGAAAATTCACAGACAATGCTTATGAGAATGGGTTGCCAGACAATGTTGGGATATCGCCAATATTCAATGTTGCAGACCTGTATCCTTACAGGAGAGATGAAGCAGGAGAATCAGATGATTAGAAAGAAATTCAGTGGGAAGAGCAATTGCCTACATCAGAAAAAACTCAGATGAAGAAAATTATTGAATAGAGGGATGGAAAGAAAACCAGGAGGAAGACACATCCTGTGTACTTAGTGAAGTGAAAAGATCATCCAATGGAAGATGCAAGTTGGGTCACAGAACCTGATATTCTGAAGCATGGAAAGACAATACAGGAGCTCATGGACAGGAGTCCATGAAAAATGTTAACTAGAGGCGTATGATGTAGGAGCATCACCTTCAAATTCAACAATGCATGCGTGGAGGCAAATGAATGACATCTCAGCAATGGAATAATTTCAAATCAAGCATTTAACTTAGAATTTAATCGGTTGTTGAGATATTTTTGTAAACAACATTTTAAACTGTAACATTTTTGTAAAGTCTGGAAGGACTATAAGAAACTGCAGATATGGAGTGTCGACTCTATCTAGAAATAACTAGTAGTTACTATAATAGGACAGAGTGGGTAATAACTTTGAATTTGAAATGATAGATTTTAGAACAGGAAAAGAGAGCTCATGGAGCGGTCCTTAGATAGTTTTTCATTATTGCATTGTAACAGATAAGAATGGATAGACAGAATAGAGAGATTAGTAGAGCAGAGTAGATTAGTAGAAACACTATGTAACTTGTTTTTCGTGAATGAATAAAACAGACAGAAAATGTCCCAAATCCTTGGACCGTGTTCATTTCATGTGTGATTGAATGAATTTTATTTTGTGTGTGTCTTATTTACTACAGTTTTTTCATGTATGATTTTCCGAGAGATTAACTATAGGAGTTCATGACGAAGCTGGTTCAGGTTCAATCATTTCTCTTATGATACTTGTATGTAAGGTGTGCATCTCTAACACAAGGAGTGCATCGACTGAGTCTCATATTGACTCAGAGAAGTTCATAAAGAATTAGAGAAACTCATACCAGGTGAAAAGTGTGTACAATGTCTAGAAGCCAACAAGCTTCGAAGAACCAGCGCAAAAGAACGCCAGGTGGGCGAGAGCATTTTATTTTCCAGAAAATACTTCGAACTAATTTATTTGAAATCCCGAGAATGCAACATGTGCATGGGAGATCAAAATTCTTTCAAGGATAGAAGCTCAGAAGAGATAAAACTTTTCGCAAGTGTTGACGAGATTCCAAAGATGGATTCATTGGGAGAAAAAAGGTTTGGAACCTTTGAAAGAAGATGAATATTCCAAGGTAAAGAGATATCAGAAGCTAAGGAGGAAGGATGACCATGATCTTTGGATCATAGTGAAGAAGATTGACAATCTTTGGATCAGAAAGAGGTGCACGAGTTTTATCACTTCACGTATAGAGGAGAGAGAATCTATCGGATTTGAAACTTGAGATTCCTCAAGTCTGGAACCTCGGAATAGAATCTCGACCATCCGATCAACGGGATAGATCTGAATGATCAGATCACTGGAGGCGAAGACCAAGCATCGAATTTCCAGGAGGAATCACAGTCGTTGGTTGTTGTAAGCTCAGGAGGGAGAGTGGTTTGAAACTTGAGATTCCCAAAGTCCGAAGCCCCGGAACATCGAGGTGGAATCTCAACTATTTGATTGATCAAGCGTGAGCCATCAGATATGGAAGTGTGTGGACCAGCAACCATTGGATCCAGAGGAAGTGCACAAGGTTTAGTCCTTTAGAGTGTACAGGAGAAGAGTCGACTTGCAAAGTTGTGAATTCCCAAAATCATTGGGACCGTCCATCATCAGAAGACAGGTGGCGGCCGATCAACATTTCACTGACCCGTAGGAGGGAAAATTCAAATGGAAAATTTGTGAAAGCTCGTGGAACGTGAAGTCCCGACAAAAGAAGGAATAAATATGATCCATCAGATCATGAGAGAGATGTGACCATTGATTTGGCGCTCTGAAATATCGACATTTCGGGAGTCGGGAGAATGAAGGTGAATCGCATCGGGAGTTCCCGATACACAAAATCCTGATGCACTCAAAGGATGGGCCCCAGGTTATGGAGAATGGTCGTATGAGAAGAGATAAGGAAAGGAGCTAACATATGCTAATCCCTTTTCAGAATTTTAGGAGTCGAGGAGTCAGGGTTGGATCATACGTAGAAGTTATGAAATGCCGAAACATGATGCACCTTTTGGTTAAGTTTGTGGTCATGGTGAATGGTCACATGGACAAGAGCTAAGGGAGGAGCTAGAAAGTGCTAGGCCCCTATCGGGATTTTGTAAATCGTGAGGATCAGGTTTGGTTCACATGTAAAGCCCCGACATGTGAAGTCCTGAAACTCATTTTGTGTAGGCATGCAGTCATAGCTTGTGGTTGTGTGGAGGTGAGGCTTGCACTTGGTGTTTAGTCGCACAGGGCAAGTTTCAGAAAATGACCTACAGATTTATTCATGAGATTCCAACAGGGAATCAAAGAGCTACTCTAGCTCATAGATTTGAACAATCAAGTGACCGGGAAGTCAGCGGACCCTACCAAGGTAGGGGGTCTGCATCACCATGCCTTGCCTTGCCTCACTTTCCATGTATTTTCTTTCCATACCATTCCTTTCCATAAAATGCCTTGCCATCCCATGCCTTGTCATGTCATGCCATGCTATGCCATTCCATGAATTTCCTTACACTCACTTGGCATGCCTTGAATTTTCCATGCCATTCCTTTCCATACCATGCCATTCTTTTTTATGACATGCCTTTCCATGCCTCACATTGCCTTCACTTTCCATGTCTTTTCTTTCTTTCCATACCATGTCTTTCTATGCCATGACTTCACTTGCCATGTCTTTCCTTCACTTTCCATGCCTTGCCTTGTATTCACTTTCCATGCCATAAAAGGATTCATACATAAAAATTACAATCAAAGGATTCATTAAGCATGTAATTATACAACTTGTTATCCCATATTTATTATATAAAAATACTTGCATGAGAATTCCAATGTTTTGGTCAATGAGGCATAATGCAATTTCTGAAAAGAAAGTCAATTTTCAAGAACATTGTGTCAGGCATTTTTGGGTAGTGTAGTCATGTGGGCCTTGGCCAAATATACTTGTGGGAGCTTACAAAACTCTATTATGCCACTCATTTTGTATTTTATGCCCCCGGACCAAATTGGCCACATGTTCCTGAATGACATGAATAGGTGAGTTGCAACTCGCGATAAAACTCAAACTGAGACTCAGATGGATGAACCGTCAGTTTCATTGGATCCATATCATCGAGTTTCAACTAGGAGAGGCCCTCCCTTATCATTCAATACACCATAAAATTGTTTGTTGGAGTATATACAACACTAGGGTTTTGGTCAATGAGGCATAGTGCAATTTTTGAAGAGGAGGTCGGTTTTCAAGAACACTGTGTCGGGAATTTGTGGGTAGTGTATTCACATGGGCCTTGGAAAAATAGACTTGTGGGAGATTATGAAACTTTGTTATGCCACTCAGTTTGTATTTTATGCCCTCGAACCAAATTGGCCACATGTCCTTGAATGGCTTGAAGAGGCGATTTGCAACTTGTTAGCACTAGGAGTCACATTTAGATTCCATGGAAGGTAAGCCCAACACCCATCAAGTTGTAAGTGAATGTAAGGGTGTTTAAAGGGTCAAATGGAAAATGACTCAAGTGATAATGTTCTAACTCAAATAACAGGGCTAGCATGCACCAACAATTAAGGTCTTGGCTAACTTCAATCAATATTTTGGGAGTAAGTATGAATAGAGGGAAGACTTGAGTAAGAGAAGTGTAGGGGCTATTGTAAACATCAAGTCCACAAAATCCTAAGGAGGAAAGTTTCTTAACACAATATCTTCTTGAACTGAGAAACTAAGGAAGCTAAATAAATATCATGATAGCATAATGAACAAACATCCATCATAACATCACCACAATCATTCATGTGAATCAGTCAAATAATGAATAGTTAGCATCGGAAGAAAATAGGATGAAAGAGAAGCTGATTTCTATTAGTCAAAAAGTCTTAAGTCCAGTACATCACTAGATCACAGTTACTTCATCAAAATCTTACAGTATAAGGGATCCTTTCTCAACCATCCAAACCTACTAAATAAAATGATCTATCTATTTATAACAAAAGGGAGGAAACAACTGGAGGTACGAGATGGCCTCCTTCCCTTGAAAAACTCTAAACATTTATTTGACCTAACAACTTATCTAACCACCTATGCTATAAAACAGGAAAATGTTGGTGACTAATCCAACTGAATTTCAAAATAATTTGATTTCCTTTTTCTACGTAGCTCCCTATTTTCCATGTGTCTTTCAATGCATGTGGTTGTCTTCATGATGCCAGCTACCACTTCTCCATCCTTCTTCATCATCAACTTATCCAAAATTTGTTAGCTTGGTCCTCCTAGATCCTTGGTCTTTATTGGTAGCTTCCTTGGGTAGAAAATATGGGTAGCATGCTACAAGGAGAAAAGGTAGTGCCTATAGGTAGCATCACTATGCTGCATATGTGTATAGACTCTGCTCTCTGTGAAATATTAGGTAGCGCCTGTAGGTAGAGCCTCTGTGCAAACCTTTACCCTCTGTGAAATATTCGGTAGTGCCACTTACTCTGTGCCAATTATTTTCCCTCTGTGAAATATTGGGTAGCACCATTGGGTAGTGCCACTTATGCTGCGTCTGTGTGCAGGTTTGGCAGCATTACAAAAATGAAATGCCTTCAATCCTTGAACATGTGCAGAATAATTTGTGGTTTTTCATGATGAAAAAACCGTTTTGATCAAGAGCCTTGAATGCACAATAGGTAATGACTTCTACCAATGGGGAAGCTAGAACTTAGAAAAAACCCAAAACCCAAATAGTTAAGCTCTTAGAAGCTTGTATAGATGGCAGAGATAATATTTTCATATTGGTTAACCCTCCCAAAAAAGATACATCCTCAAAAATGGGGCTTACCTTTTACCAGCTATTTTGTCATTTTGACACTTAACCTCATACTCTTTCTGGTAGAAAGAGGATCTTCAATTGACACAACATACTTCTTCTTATTAGCATTGACAAGCTTCTTTGGTGTAGTTGTGCTCTCCTTAGCTGTCGGTTTGTCATCTTCAATGGCAGCTTCAACCAACACCTATAAATTTCTTTGGGCTACCTCATCTTGAAAATGATTCAGCTCTGCCTTTAGCTTCCTTTTATGAGATTGGAAGCCTTTGTTCTGCCTGTAGAGATTCCTTAGCTATATATGAAGGGGTTGGGCCCTTATTGCTACAAACCTTTCCAAGTCAAGGGTGTGACTGTAGTCATCCATGAGCTCTTTCATATGAGCCAAGTGGACCTTCTCTTCTTCTTTAAGACAAGCTATTTCTTTCCTTGCATCTCTAAGCTGCTTCATAAGTATTTTGTAGGTCTGACTGTCAGCAAGAACAATGGCATGCATAGTCTCAATAGGATTTTTCTCAGACTCCTCTTCCTCCTACAAGGGAAGTGTCTTGTCTACCTCATCAGTTTACTTGATGTCTTTACTTTTATCCTTCTTCCTCGACACATGGGTTTTATATTTTCTTTCTACAGGCTTCTCAATGCCTTTCTCAGAGGTCTCATATTTCCTCTCTAAAGGTATTTTAATACCCTTACCCTTACCCTTATGTACAGGGTTTCTTGTTTCCCTTCAGTAGGATGAGAACTACCTTTACCCTTCTTCCTTTGAATAAGGGTTTCTAATTTTTCCTCCACAGGATTTTCAATGCTCTTGCCCTTCTTATTTTGAATAGGGACCTCTGGTAAGGATTTCTATTTGAAAACCTCCTTAGGAATTGATGACCTTGTGAAAGGTATTTTACCTTTGATTTCGATTGCTGGAAGAGAAGAGGGAAAGAGAAGCTTCTTCCCTCTCTTGGATGTAGATTTGGTAGAAGAAGGCATCTCTTCTAACCCTGGTGGAGGAGGTGGTAAAAAATATCTGTGTGGAGAAGGACAAACTTTCTCCTCAACCTCTATGACCTTCTTGCTTATCTCTGGAACTTGAACAGGGGTTCTACCCTTTCTCTTCCTACTGGTCCCTGCTTTAGAAGTACTGGTGGGTGACAAAGGACTTGCCTTCTGTGATTTAGGGGTTGGTTCTATATCCAACTTGAAATGAGAGGTAACCACAGTATGCTCCCATGAAATTCTTTCTTACCCAATTCCTCAGAGACTAGCATTCTTATTAATCCATAGTGGCAAAGGATAGAATCCACATCTTTATATTTTCCTTGTATCCTTTTTGACATCTTACCTATACTCCTCAACAAGTAATAAGGAACATTCATCTCAAACTTACCAGTAAAATGTAGCAAAAACCTTATATGGTACTGGTACAATGTGTTGAATCTCCCTTCACAGGTAAAATATCTCTGTATGATCTTCAGTAATCTGTCAAATTGTTCAATCAATTGACTCCTTGGCATACTTTTGGACAAGTCATTGGCTTGATATTCAGGTTTAAAAATATCTTTAGGCTGAACTCAAAGCCATGGATTTGAACCACCTTTTACCTATAATGGGGATCCCTTTTGCAGCTGAGATAGAGGCTTCAGTCACTTCAAACTCCAAATCCCCAACCTTAGTTTTCTTACCATCAAACTGTAATGCAAATTGTCTTTCTACCTCTGGATGGCCTCTCTGCATGTTCTAATAGAAGGAGAGGCACCCTACTCTTTTAAAGGCCTCTCTTTCCATGGGCTATGTATCAAAAAGATGCATGTCCAATGGTTCTGTCCTAACCACCTTGCCACCTTTGTGTGTCTTCTACGATTGAGGAGTCTCCATGGCTCAAAATGAGGGTTTTTCAGAGACTTAAGGGATGGTAATGACCAGGAAGGCTTTGAATCGGACTTCAACTATATTAGGCTGACCCTTTTAGACAAACTGATGCTAGTAGGAGAATTCAGGAATTAAACTCTTAGGCTTGTACATGTATTATGTAGTGTAAACAGTGAGGAGGTAGTCTGAATTTGGCCATCTGCAATTGAGTGAAAACACCAAACCCTAAGGTGAAAGAAATCAAGGAAAATAGAGATGGTTTGAGAAGTTCCTCTAGGTAGCGCAACGCATACACACATGATAGGATATTTACAAGCTTGTGACTTCAATGGTTAAAGCAAGCAACAATGATCAGACCATAGATAAAGGAAAATAAATTTACAGGTCCGAAGAGGAGAAAAAAAGGTTACCATGCAAATATGGATCCCTTACTACTGTGCAATCTTAGCAAAACGAAAAACCCAAGCACAAATTTCCTGTGAAAATTAATATGTAGAGGAGGTAACATGGGATACCTATGCAGTAAACACCTGTTGAGATATTCAACGCAATCTTAGGATGAAATTTGAGAAAACCTTGGCCCTGGAATCTTTCTCAACATTAAATTTGGTTGACATGCAGTCGCCTGATCAAAACTTACAAATTTGCATAGCACAACACTGTTGATCTTTTCAAAATTAGAAACCATTACCAAGGCTAATAAATGAAATATCTTTGAAAGCATATTTAACCGACTTGTGGCACTGAAAACAAGGGACATGACATCAGTCGTGGAAATCATGGATCGAGGTGGAAGTGTGATGAACGTGGTAGGCGCTACGGAACTGCCTGATGAGTAGGCAACACATCCACTTCAAAACGTGATTATATAGGTAAGCGAGGATGTTGAGGTATGCCTATGAGGTCATGAGTGAGGATAGAGGAGTGTCACATCAATCTAGTCATGGGAGGGATTGACCTAGGAACAAGTCATGAAGGGGACCAAAATAAGTCATGAGATAAAATGGTTCAAGGATCAAAAACCAATTTGAGGATCAAATTAGAGCTAAGACTCAAAAAATTTAAACATCTAAAGGGTCCTACCAAACATAAATTTTAAAGGGATGAGACCTTAAAAGAAAAATTAAAATCTAAGGATTGAAAAAAGATTGAAAACAAACTAAAAGACCCAAGGCAATTTAGTGTGATAACACAACTCGCGATTAAACTCAAACAGGGAATCAGATGGGTGAACTGTCAGTTTCATTGGACCTGAAGCATCGGGTTTCAACTAGGGGGACCCCTCCATTTTCATTCTGTCCACCGGAAAACCATTTTTTGGAGTATCGACGTCACTAGGATTTTGGTCAATGAGGCATAGTGCAATTTATGAAGAGGGGGTCTATTTTCAAGAACAGTATGTCAGGAATTTGTTGATAGTGCATTCGTGTGGGCCTTAGAAAAATAGACTTGTGGGAGCTTACATAACTTCTTTATGCCACTCGGCTTGTACTTTTATGCCCTTGTACTAAATTGGCCACATGTCCCTAAATGTCTTGAAGAGGTGAGTTTCAATTCATGATAAAAATCAAACCATGACTCAAATGGCAAAATCGTCAGTTGCATTGAATCTGGAACACCAATTTTCATCTGGGGGGGGGCTCCGCTGTAATTTTGTCCACCCAAAACCCATTTGTTGGAGTATCTTTGGCACTAGGGTTTTGGTCAATGAGGCATAGTGCAATTTCTGAAGAGGAGGTTGGTTTTCAAGAACACTGTGTCGGGTAGTGTATGCATGTGGGCCTTGTCCAAATAGACTTGTGGGAGCTTACATAACTCTGTTATGCCACTCATTTTGTATTTTATTCCCCCTGACCAAATTGGCCACATGTCCCTGAATGGATTGAAGAGGCAAGTTGCAATGCATGATAAAAATCAAACCGAGAATCAAATTGGAGAATCGTCAATTGCATTGAATCCAGAAAAATATGTTTCAACTAGGGGGGGCCTTCACTGTCATTCCGTCAACCGAAAAACCATTTGTTGGAGTATCTCCAGCACTAAGGTTTTTCTCATTTCTTATTACATATGTTTAGGCAAGGCATGTCATGGAAGGGAAAGTGAAGGCAAGGCATGGAAATTTATAATGAAATTGAAGGCAAGGCATGGTATGGAAAGTGAAAATTCAAGGCAAGTGAAGGAAATGCATGGAAAGTGAAGGCAGGGCATGGCATTTCAAGTGAAGGAAAGGAAAGGAAATTTAAGTAAAGGCAAGGCAAGGCAAGTGAAGGCAATGTAAGGCAAGTGAAGGAAAGGAATGAATGGAAATCAAAGTGAAGGAAAGGCATGGTATGCTATGGAATGGCATGGAAAAGGAAAGACAAGTGAAGGAAAGTAAAGGCAAATGAATTCAAGGCACAAATGGAATGGAAAGTGAAGGAAAGAAATTACATGTTATGGAATGGTATGGAAAATACAAGACAAGTGAAGGCAAGGTAAGGAAAGTGAAGGCAAGGAAAGGCAAGGAAATGAAAGTGAACGCAAGGAAAGTAAAGTGAAGGTAAGGTAAGGAAATGAAAGTGAGGTAAAGGAAAGGAAAGTGAAGGCAAGGCATGAATGGAAAGGCAAGTGAAGGAAATTCATGGCATGTTATGGAATGGCGTGGACTGGAATGGAAAAGTAAAGACAAGTGAAGGAAAGGCAAGGCAAGTGAAGGCAAGGCACGAATGACAAGGCAAGTGAAGGAAAGGAATTGAATGCTATGGAATTTCATGGCATGGCATGCAAAAGGAAAGTAAAGGCAAGGCAAGATAAATGAAGGCAATGAAAGGCAAGTGAAGGCAAGGCAAGACAAGAAAAGTGAAGGAAAGGAAAGGAAAGTGAAGGAAAGGCATGGCATGCTATGGAATGGCATGGCATGGCATGGAAAAGGAAAGACAAGTGAAGTCAAGTCAAGTCAAGTGAAGCCAAGTAAAGTGATGGAAAGGCAAGGAAAGTGAAGGCAAGGAAAGGAAAATGAAGGTAATGCAAGGCAAGTGAAGGCAAGGCAAGGCAAGGAAAGGCAAGGAAAGTGAAGTAAATTCAAGGAAAGGCAAGGTAAGGCAAGGTAAGGCAAGGTAAGGCAAGGCAAGGAAAGTGAAGGAGAGGCAAGGAAAATGAATGCAAGGTGAGGAAAGTGAAGGAAAGGAAAAGTAAGGCAAGGCAAGTGAAGGAAAGGAAAGGAAAGTGAAGGAAATGCATGGCATGTTGTGGAATGGCATGGCATGGAAAAGACAAGATAAGTGAAGGCAATGAAAGTGAAGGTAAGGAAAGTGAAGGAAAGTGAAGGCATGTGAAGGAAAGACAATTGAAGGCAAGGAAAGTGAAGGCAAGCAAATGAATGTGAAGGCAAGGAATGGCATGTGAAGTCAAGGAAAGTGAAGGAAAGTGAAGGAAAGGAATGGAATAACATGAAAAGTGAAGGAAAGGCATGGCTTGGAAAGTGAAGTCAAGGAAAGTCAAGGAAAATATGTTAACAACATTACAAATATTTTAATAGCAGTCAAAATGAAGCCAAAATTATTATTTTTACATACCTAGATGGTCATTCAAGTATTACTTCTAATATTGATGACTTACATTAACTTTGTGTGCTCAGAGTAAGGAAATAAGTATCATACCTTTGATGAGTTCTTACTTGGAATTATTTGTGGTTGGAGGTTTGTACGAATAACCAAGTTTGTAAAGTGGTATATAAATTGACCTAGTTTATAATCTTGAAATACCCAACCATCTTTCTTTCATGTTCTTTCATCCTATGTCATATGCTCTCCTTTAATAACCATAGACCCTATCATAAATTCAATTCCTTAGGAGTATATTATTGATCGCATGAGGGTCTACGTTACCTCTAAGCATCATTATAGCCAATAATTAGTGCCCAATTCATTATCTCTTTTGGAAACCATTGCGTATATGTGCCCTGCAAAAAATTGAGTGCCAAAATGTGAGTCCACTAAATGACCAAATCATAACACATTCATTCCAGTTACTCAAAATTTAATAGAAGGATTCAACTAACCTAGTAGTACAAKACCTACRACATTATCATAATATGTTGAAATACTTGATTGGTCCTCCTCCAATTGGGATACTTCCATAGTTATACATTGACCAATGGGGATTAATACATGATCCCATATATCAACCCCATTTTTTTTATTTACAATCATCCCATTCATTACTACTACATGGACCATAGAAGAAAGAGATATTTCTCATCCATATTTCAACTATTGCATTTTGTGTTGTTCTAACTGAATAGAATCCACGAGAGCCCTATATTGTTTTGCATTCATACCACTGTGATCAATCTACAATGACCA
Organism: Picea sitchensis; assembly: GCA_010110895.2. Classification (NCBI taxonomy): domain Eukaryota; kingdom Viridiplantae; phylum Streptophyta; class Pinopsida; order Pinales; family Pinaceae; genus Picea; species Picea sitchensis. The sequence goes on along the minus strand of SNQJ01S0086078.1, from coordinate 2,746 downwards.
CCTCCCAAAAATATCTATGTACATTTCCTTTCTTGTGTGATTAGTGTTCACGGGTTCCTGTTCCCTCTCCCATTCCTGAAGAACACCATTCAACAATGGATTTTTCATCTCAAACGAGAGAAGTAGTAGTGAACTTCATTTATTTCCTACGTAATTCTCTTTTTATGCATGCACCTTCTCCATCATGCTCCCCTTTCACGTGCTCGGACTCAAAATAGTTCCAAATGTGTGGAACCTTTAGTTTTTTGTGTAACATACACAACCATTGAAATACATGAGCATTTTTGAACTAGCCCGTGCAGCCATCTGACCAAGTCCAATGTTGATCCATCTGTATGTTCTTCTCCTTAAGGTGATTGTAGAACAACTAAAAACAATGTTGTACATAGGCTAATTCATGGCACCAATCATCACTTATGTAGAAGTGATAGTCTTTCAATATAATTCTATTTTTTTCATTACTATCTGGTTCATGCATGTATGTGATATGTACCATTATGTTGACCTACTCTAACTGATAATATTGGATTTGAATCTCATTTTGTGGTTGAAGGGTGTATTTCTCAGTAAAATCACCACTGATAACACAGTACCAACAGGAAATGTATCTCTACATATTCTAAAGTGCCCGTCTTTCCATCGATCCAAATGGACATGCTAAACATAAGGTTGTGTCTTTTAAACGAAGTACTTCATGAAGTCACAAACTTGTACTTGGGAAGTAACCAATTATATCTTTTTTCTTTCTTTTCCTCCATTAATATTATATGTCACATATTTAAAGTTATGCAAGGAAACCTCCTTTCTCCCCAATTCATACTCATCGCTTACATGGATGAACTTTCTTAGTAATGTCACTCCACTGCACCTGGGGCATGTCCCATCTAAGCATGTATTTTTATAAAATGTAAAACCCTCTGGCCTTGTAAACAAGATTATGTGAATAAAGTCTCTAAATGACGATGATGGAAATATCACTGGGCATTCCTACAAAAGGGTGTTATGCAAAACACAAAATATATGTGTGTGTGTGTGTGTGTGTGTGTGTGTGATAATAATAACCATACTCAATGTGATATCTAAAACAACACATGTTACAAATTGTGTTTATTCAAACACACCAAGTGTTGCATTTATGGAATGATCTTTGGCCTAAGTTAAGTGCACTATGTAATGTTCTGAATCTCTCATACAATTATGTTCGTGTAAAGTCAATATAGTTTTTAATATGGGGTTCATGGTCCCTAGATACCCTTCTCAATTTTAGTACATCTTTTTGGTTGGAAGAGGGCCTTGTGTTCTCATGCTAGAAATCATGAACTAGTCCCTTAACTGCTCCAATTAACTTCATGTCAGAATGAGGTAGTCTACCAGTGAAGGCCCACAAATATGTTGAGGCACCTCTGTCAAGGCTATCTCATCTACGAGAATACTTTCTAATGGTTTTGACATTGCCTTTAAAGAGGTGAGAGGTTTGTTGTAGAAAATGATGTTTTCCTATGATCATGTTAACATTTGACTGGTACAAGACATGTCGGGCTGCATTGTGATATTTAGAACAATACTTCTTACCAATTCTTTGAAAATAATCTACAAGGTTTCATACTATATGATGAATGTTTTCTACACTTTTGACTATTTTAATGCCTAAAATTCTCCTAACAGTAGTCAAACTTTTAGATTTTAACAAAGATAAAAATAATTGACATTTAACAACATTGGATTTTGGTTCAAAATATTCTTGAATTATTTTATAAGAGTGATAATGAATAGTACGATTAGGTAACTTACCTTCAAGTGATGCTATCCCACTTTCATTAACTTGATTGCATTTAGGATTTATTCTCTGCACAGTGTTCATTATAGGTAGGGACGATGAACCCCTATTCTAGGACTCTTGACCTCCATGTTGTGGAGTTAACAATGTTTCAGTTCTTTCCCCTTCAATCACTGATGGATCAATTGTGGGAGGAGAGTGGACATCGGATCATCTAGTTTCTGGAACATTTGATTGTCCAACAAGATATTGCACCACATGACCTTCTTAAGCACAATGTGGTACACCAATTGCTTCCCTAATTTCATCCATTGTATAATCAACTCCAAGCAAATCCTCCATCATCTGGTCATCCACAAAAAACATTCTTGATGAGATATTGTTTGGATTTCTCTCTAATTAACTCTTGCACTTTGCTTCTGGTGATGGAGGAGAAATAGTAGCGGCATATGTTCCACTAGAAGTTGGATTTCCCTCTTCCGAAAGCCTATGCTTTGACATACACAATTTTTCTTTTTCTCTTTCTTCTTATACCTTTTCGATCGGTTTCTTTTTTCTCGAGGAATTTCTTTCTCAAATCTGGTGGTTCCCCATGTTTAAAGATAATAATTGAATTCCAAATACCCACCACAAATGTTTCTTTGTATTATGTTATAAGGCACAAGAAAGTGGAGAATGTTTTTTTGTATTACAAAAGAAGACACATATAATAACTCCAATTCCAATTTCACTTGGACAAATTTGTCTTCCAATTCCAAGAAGACACAAGAAGATACAAACAACAATTCCAATTGCACTTGGACAAATTGTTCTTCAAATTCCAAGAAGAAACAAGAAGATACAAACAACAATTCCAATCGCACTTCGACAAATTTGTCTTCCAATTCCAAGAAGACACAAGAAGATACAAACAACAATTCCAATTGCACTTGGACACATTTTTCTTCCAATTCCAAGAAGACACAATTA
>SNQJ01S0086077.1:0-11449 GCA_010110895.2 Picea sitchensis | reverse complement strand
CTGTAAGTGCAAAGTCCTAGTGCCAAAAGGAACATTTGCACAGAGAGTAGATGACATACTCTCAGACAGTGAGACAGATAGTGCTTTGCGAAAACACATAGAGCTAGCACATGATTGTGCAGATTGAGTTGCAGCTGAGCAAGTGTACTGGTTTGGTACAATGTGATGTGAAAATTTGGTTTGTTGATATATTTGAAGAACATGAGGACAAATATATGTTTTGCGGTGAACACATTGAGTCAATGCATGATTGAGCCTAGACATGTTCACCTGATTATGAAAAAAACATGTGATGAGGTACCTAAAGGGTACAATTGATTATGGACTCAGATATATCTTGGATTGTGAGATAAGATTGCATGGCTAAACAAATTTTGATTGGGCAGGGAGTGTCACAGACCGGAAAAGTACATCCAGATGTTACTTTAGTATGGGATCAATTGTGATCTCATGGCTCAGTGAGAAGCAAACATGTATGGAACTCAGTTCCACAGAGGCAGAGTATGTGGCAACGTGGTTAGCTTGTGGCAAAGTAGTGTGGTTTTAGAAGTTGATTGCATAATTGTTTGATCTCGACTTGAAGGAAACCTGTATCTCTTATGCCAAACAAGAGTTGCATAAATTTGTCAGCGAACACAGTGTGTCATGATAAGCATATCGAGATCAAGTACCATTATATTTGAGAGATGATACAAAAGGGAGCAGTAAATCTCCAGTATGTTCCTGCCGACGAGCAGGTAGTATGCGTGTTGACTAAGCCTCTGTCGAGAGTGAAGTTCGAATGCTTCAGAGACAAGCTTGGTGTGGTCTAGAAGGATTTTCCCTCATGAGAGGAAGTGATGTGATCCCCGGTAGTGGAAGCTACTCTAGTGCAAGTTGGTACTCCAACGCAGGCTGGTATGATACCCCAACGCAGGCTAGTCTACTACCCCAGTGCATGTTGGTATGCTACTCCAACGAAGGCTGGTATGCTACACCATAGAAAGTGTAGAACTTCCTATGACATATAGATCCGTGATTGACAACAAGGCAATGGCGAGGTGTACATAAGCGCAAAAACATTGATGATAATCGTCACAAGAAGAATACCTTCCTTGCTAAGAGGGAGTGTTGAAGTTTGAGTAGCTTCAAAAGATATCCTTATTGTATTTGACCAAGTAAAAACCATAAAGGATATTATCATATTATATTTGTTAAGATGGCCCTATTGTGCCTTTGTAAAAGTTGTCCCTATTGTTCCTTGACAAGTAAAATGAAAAATAAAAGGGTGAAGTGAGAGGTCGGCCCAAACCTAATTTTAGGCTGGCCGAACTACTATTTATAAAGGAGGCTTGTGCCTCATTCGAACACACACACTAGCTCTGCAACTGAGAAGAGGAAGTGCACAAGTCTTAGAGGGAGATGCTACTGCAACTAGGAGGTGACATTGTGGAAGTTCTTGGTTTATCCCTTGGGTATCTCTTGGTTAAGTGGGGCACTACTCTTCCCTAGTCAAGGGTTAGAGGAGGATCTTCTTCTTTGTTAGTTATCTCTTGGAGAGGCATTGTTCTTGGATGGTGAATCTATATTGAGGAAATTTGCTGGGTTTTTCCCATAGAGGGTTTTCCCAAGATAAATCTTGTATATGTTGTGGATGTTATTCTTTTAGTGATCCTTTATATGCAATTATTGTGCTAATGGTTAAAAGTAAAAGAACATTAATCTAATTAACTGCTTAAGACGTAAAAATCAACACTTTCCTCTCCTCTATTTTGCAAAGAAAGAAAAATATGCTCACTATTATTTCTCCATAACATCCGTTTCACATAATTTCCTAAAAATGCTAATTATAATATTTCAAATATATGCCTAATGTCTCTTTGTTTTGGAATTTTCTTCTATGACATAAATACCTCTATCGAAAAGCTTTCTATCCCACATTCATTGATAGCATAGGTCCATGGCAACATATAAGCCCCAATATACCACGATCCTTACAACATTGGGACAACCACAAGGGAGTGGTGCCTTTGATAGGGATTCTTATCCCTACGATTTCCATATGTAGGGTCATCTCCAATTATTATAATTAGGATATTGTTATTGTGGATTTGTTTGCCGAATCCTTTTTGGTTTCCTAGTTTTAGAGGCTAGTTGAAATTTTTATGGGCATAGTTGAGATATTTTCTTAACCTATCCCTTGTATTGTGCTTATATCTTAGTTTGTAGGATCTAGAGATATTTTCTCTCCTTAGTATGTTGAGGTAGTTTTCCTCTTGTAAAGCTATTTAAGCTTTTCATTTTCTCAATAAAAATTAGTTTGAGTTTTGTATAATTTCTTGTGTGTATGAACTTGGCTCGTGAGTGGGATTTCCGATTTCGTTTGAAAATCCCACATCAGCCTTCTACTAACATAATGCATGGAGAAATACAAAACATGTATGCTTTAACATTCAATAAACACTTAGTGAACGCAAGGCCACATATGCACACACATACAACTTGTCAAGCTTGAGGTTGTGATGTCAACATATCTTAGCACACCCATATCTATTGCACACACATACAACTGGTCGAGGTTGAGGTTGTAGTGTCTACATATCTTAGCACACCGTTATCTATTATACACAGTAAACAGTAAAAAAATGGTTGCCAAGAACAAGAAACACTTATTTACACAAAGAACAAGACTTTTGCAGCAAACTGGCCTATGAGGACAAGGGGAGCATACACTAGAGAGAAAAGATGGTCATGCTGTTTTGCAAAGGTAAAAGCATAATAATAATGCTAATAGTCAAGGGCCTTGCTTTCAAGGAAATTAACACGAGACTAATAAAAACCGATTCCACTAGGAAAATTTAAATTCATGCACATGACAAATAAGAAGGGATATATGATCAAGAGTGTCCTCCATATCTTAACCTTGTCAACAAATTAATTTGAAGTCTAGAATGATGTTTAACAATGGGTTTTTCCAAAAAGAAATAACAGCAACTAAAGCGAAGCGAATATGTTAATATTACATGGTCTTGAGATATCTTACAATATGATCCCTCGCAGTTTTATTGGCAGGTGTTAAGTCAATTTATTGTAATCCGGGTGCTTCAAGTATCAAAATAAACCATATACGCCTGCCCTTAAAGGTTCATTAATTTCACTGGTTTGTATCATTTGTATGCATTTGCATTAGCATACTCACGAAAAGAAAATGAGCCAATATCAATGTTTTTAAAGGATTGTAGAATCTGGTTGCGTGTGGTTATATTGCATGAAGGTTAATACTTAGACCAAGCTTGACAGAGTGAAAGTAGCTCTATAGTAACAGAGAGTATTAGACATAATGGATAACATTCAAGTAGTAAGTTTTTGCATACAAGAACTTGAATATTGGACTTAGGCTAGTCTTCTAGAATTGCATTCAGAAAGAAGAGGAGAGGAGATTTTATACTCATAGAAGCTATTCCAAGACATTAGTACAAAAGGAAGATGTCCAAGTAAATAGATAGTATAAAGAGAGTAAAGAGGGTTGCCTGTAATGGAATGGTTGCTTTGCAAAAACAGTCATGAATGCTTGGTGATCATGAAATGCTTGAATAGTTAGCTGGGCACAATCTTTCTACTGTAGTCACTTCAATTCCAATCCTTGCAGTTTCCACCTTATTCTTCTATGCTTTATCTGGAAACTGGGAAGTAATTTTGTTTTAACTTATGCAAACAACGAAGAGTTATGGCAACGACCCACTTCTTTCGCTTGAAAGTAATTATTTTTCTTTTACTTATGGCAACAATGAAATGTTATGGCAACAAGACACTTCTTTCCCCTGAATAAATAAATTACATTAACAACAAATTGATCCTTCGGTTTTTGAGAGAATGATGTTATGACTGTTTTCAATCAATCAATTGCTCATCAGCATACTTTGTTATGATGTCATTTGACATAGCTTCATGCCGTATTCTTAAAAAAACATATCTAAAAACCAATGTTTGAAGTGCAGCCTGTAAATTCCATGCAAGGCAACTTGACTATATGAACAAGTTTCATCCAAAAGCACAAAATTCTCACATGAAAGTCAGACGGAGCTCTGAAGCAACTAATTTTTTTTTTGTAAGGCAACATATGCCGAAGAAAAATTCTTTGCATATGAAGAATGATAAAACCACCTTTAACACGATGACAAAATACTATGCTCGAAATCATAATAAACAAATCAATGAGTATAGTTGCATAAAATACACTGAAAAAAATATTCCAAAATTTCTAGGAATTTGCCAATGTGCCCCTTTTACTTGATTTGGCATTTCAACTTATGACCAGAGAAATAAAATTCCCTGTACAGCAGAACATACACACAAACTCTATGTACAAGGATCATGCACAAAATATGGAACAATACAGCCATTTAAGTTAATGGATGTTTTGCATAAGAAAACTCAGTGCAGAAGCAGAAGTTGCCCGAACTACAGCATCAGGAGAATGTGCAGCCTTTCCAACCAATAAGCCAACCACCTATTGAATTAGCCATAAAAAGACAGGGCAGTAATAAGAAAACTATTTTGAAACAGATATATATAAAAGAAAAAACAAGAAACTGTGCACTGATATTGAATGGGGCCAATTTATCTTGAGCAACAATGAAATGCAATTGCAAGAGAAAACTTAAGATATGTATAATTTTTATTCCCTATGAGCAGCTTCTACATTGTGGTTCTTAAGCAGCTTTCCAAGCTAAGAAACAAGAGGTAAGCCACCTTTTAATGTGTGATATTGCTGCCATTAACTATGCTTAGTACAGCTGCTATTAATGTATTGCATGGCTTCTATTTAGTTCTATACTATGAAACATGACACGTCCATTTTGGGCTTCGTGTCACGAATCCTGCGTGGTGACACGAAAACACGAGGATTCTTGTCCGACACGAATTCGGGTCATGTCCTGTGCACGGGACATGATCTAAATTCGTGTCCGACACGAATCTCTCACGTGTCCCATTTTACTACCAATATTTTTTCTACTCTTAGATTGCGGGGGAAAAGAGGAGTGAGGACTGCTCCGAGAAAACATAATTTATCTCTTCAAAAACATCCAGGAATATTTATTCAGCTACCCATGCATCTATCAAAAGGATAGAACCCAAATTTCTAAAAGAATACCTAGTTGGCTCCTATGTTTAAAATGGGTTATATGGTAACAGATCTCAATCTCAACGGTGCTACATTAACTCTGACCTACAGCTAATGGAACCAATATTTTTTCTACTCTTAGATTGGAGGGACATAGAGTTGGACTTAGGCTGGGGTCACACCGTGCACCTTAAAGGTGGGATATCCTTCTAAAATAAGCAGTGAATGATTACATATATACTTCTTTATCACCTATACATGAAAAGGGGGAAGCTTCTCTCAGAAAATATAAACAAAACACATTTCTGGAGGCCAATTCTAGCCCTCGGTGGAATAGAACTATGAATGGTCCCTACTTCTAAGGAGTTGTAGGTGGTTTCTAGAAGGATAATTAGCCAAAACATGAAATATGTATATTTGGCAGCCTGACATCTTCCAAGATGTCAGGCTGTCAAATACACATTTTTCCATGTTTTGGCAAATTATTTTCCAGAAGCCACCTACAACTCCTCAAGGATAACAAGGATAATTTTATTAATGTTCGACAGACCACAAAAGTAGGTCAATGGGACTAAAGGATACATCCAGTGTGGATAAAATGTGGGAGTGCTAAAGCCTCTGTTACAATGTATAATGGATTATGATTTATCATTTATGTTACATGTTTAAAGTTTTGTATCATATAAATCTTCTAGTTTCTAACAAAATATGAATCTTTATGTCCAAATTTCATTTTTGTATGTGTAGTTTTCAAAAAAATTTCATATAATTATATATATATATATATAAGCGTGTCCTTTGTGTCCTGTTTTCGGAGTCAAATTTTCACGTGTTAGATACTCGTATTTCCGTGTCCTCCGTGTCCCGTGTCATCGTGTCAGGTGACTTAGGTTCTATACTATATAATATTACTATTTAGTATTATTTAATGTCAATGTTCCACCAAGTCTCCAGGACAGGGGGACACGGGTGCGGGGAGACGCACAGGGGGAACGTGTGGAAGTTCCCCCAAATTTTAGGAATTTTAGGGAAATGGGGGAACGTGCCATATATAATATAAAAAATTTAAAAATATAAAATATAAAATATAAAAATTTAAAAATAAAAATAATAATGATAAAATGTCAACAATAACAATTCAATGTTCATCCCATGCAAATTCATCAGTAAATATTAAATTAGTAAATTGAAAATTCAAATTTGTAAATGATATAAACTATTAAACATGATTCAAAATTCAAATTCAGTAATGAAATACATTGATTCATAAATCATAAATGAAAGTTGAAACATAAATAGTAAAATAATAAATATTGATATATTGATTTAAAAATTAAATTCATCATTCATCCTTCTAGAATCTAATTAATTAGAACTAAGAAAAATACTAAATAGTGGATACTAAAGTTTGAAATAGTAAACTGAAATTATTCAAACTCAAAAATTTAAAATAGTAAAGAGTGAAGAGTCAAGGTCTAAGGTCATCAATATCTAAAGTCGAGACTCAAAAGTTAAAATTGAAAAAACAATGAAATAGAAAATAAATTTTAAAATGACCGTCATGGAGTCAATCTCATTGACTGGTCCTCTACATCCATCTCCTGCATGGAGTCAATTTTTAAAATTTAAATGTGTTTTAATTATTTAGCTTTTAAAATGTAATAAATTAATTGTGTTTTAACTTTTATCCTTTTTTTATATACATATTTGTTTTTTAATTTTTGTTTTTTAAGCCTTATTAGACAAAAAAATTTCGAGGGACGCCCAGGAGTCCCCCTTTCAGGGAGACTCATCCCCCACCTTGGGGAGTTGTGTTCCCCCATGTTTCCTTGCGTCTCCCCAAAAAGGGCACGTGGGGAAACACCCCCCCTAGGAGTCCCTCGTCCCGAGGACGTGGGAAACATGGGGGATGTGTCCCTGTGGAACACTACTTAATGTATAGAACAACAGATAATTGGTCTATAGCAAGGCTGCCATTAATGATCAATATGGCTTCCATTTAAAGGGGCAATAAATATTGTTATCGCGCAGTTTGTATTTTAGGTCTCAGGCTATAGGATAGTGGACAAACTGACGTAACAGGAACCTTCCCCACCCAATGTCACCTCGATGGGGAGGTTCTTTCTGTTTAGGAAGGTTAGCCCAGGGGAGACGTCCCCGAGATAACACAGGGTTTGAAGAGGCAATGGGTACAAGGTCAAGTGTTAAGATTTCCCTCCTCATAGGTTACCACGGTGTCGAGATAGCGACTAATCGACCAATAAAGAAGTGAATACGGTAGAAAACACCTGCACGAAACAAGATAATAACAACACAATATGTATATTTACGGGGCTATAACTCAAGGGTTAGTACTTCTTAACTACTCGATTTAATAAGCAATGTAATAGATAGATGAATAGCGTTTGCCTAAAAACCTATGAATGATGTAATTCATCAATATCTACAAAATGGCAAAGCCAGCATTGGTACAATCAATAATTGTTCAACAAATGCTTGGCGTCATCAATTTAATTGCTTATTTAATAGTCAAAAGGGTTGTTAAATGAGTATGTACGTCGACCCTAGGTTAGTAAGAGTTAGGGTTAGTTAAGGTTTCTACCAAAGATTTAAAGTTTGAAAGATGATTTTGTACACTTCAAGCTCAACGTTGGAAGTCATACTAGTGCATAGGGTAAATGGAGTCAAAGCAAGGGCAAAAGGTCTGGGGAGGTTTAAGCAGTGGAAGGTAGGGGTTCCAGAGTCTTTGCATGTCTGAGACTTGGAATCAAAACTCTAAGGGAGGCTCACTTTCTGGTGTTGCTTAAGCAAGGCCTGCGTGCTCCTTCCTCTTTCTCTAAATACACTTGGCAAAGCAGCTAGCTTCAAAATGCAGTTAAGGGAGAAAGTGTTGTAGAGGCAAGGCTTTCAAACCCTAGAGGTGAAAACCCTACGTGTAGATTCAACTATGCCTAGGACGTCTCCTCCTTCTAACCTATAGCACAATGCTGGCTCAAAAGGGGAATTAGTGTAGCATTGGCTAGGCTATATCTTCCTTTTCAATGGCTAAAACTATTTCTCAAACAAGTGGACATATAGCAATGACCTGCTTGTTATTGCTTGCTACCTAGGGTTTCAAGATTCAACAATATAATAGTAAATGTAAGAAACTAAACCTACAACCATTCCTTAAGAAGTTTTGCATGAAGATTCACTTACATGTCATGAAGCTTATAATCAAACCCTAGTTGTAAACCTTCCTTGAGAGAACACCATATATGCCAAGAGAATCCTCCAAGAAGAGTTGTGCCTCACTTAAAAGACCAAAAACACCAAGCTAGGACGCAAAAGATAGTATCTCACAAAGAGGTAAGGACGTATTATGTTAAAATGGGGGAAAACATCCTCAATATATCGATCATGACTTTCAATTTACAAAATAGGTCATTAAAGCGGTATCAGTGACACAAAATTCACCGTTTTTATTAGCTTTGCTGGATAAATGACATATTTGAGCAAGGTGGGATGTCAAGCCCATACGAGATGGTGGCCCTTTTGGGCATATCCGACATCGAGAAGTCGGTTATTAGCCATACAGGGCTCCTCCAAAGGCGCCACGTGCAATAACCTCATCATGGCCACATGCTCAAGATGTCCAACTCCTAGGTGATGTCACGTCCATCAAGAGCAATCGTCTCATTTGAAGTGGGTGATCCCCCTAGGCCAAGCTTCATTGGTTCTGGGTGGAATGTCCTTCTTTCTTCATGTGCAAGGCTCATCATAACGTTGTCCTGTCTCTGCCCCTTGATGGTGTCTCAGCATCCATTTGGTGGGTTTTTATCCCTATGGAGGTTTGATCTAATCATCTCCCCATGTGTATTCGGTCCAAATTGGTACCATTTTGTTGGGCATGGTCTGCATCAAAAACTTGCCTCTTGGGCTCATTGAATCCTTAGGATCATAGCAATGTAAATCACCTCTCCTCATTAAATTTATCAAATATATGCAAAAAGCGTAGCATATCATCTAATAGCTCAAGACATTACAACTGACCTACTATACAAAGTTGAAGAAAGAGATAGAATAACCTATTGGGCCAACATCCATAAGAAGAAGAGAGTTCCAAAGAAGATTATTCAAGCCATGTAATATGAAGTGATATGGTTTAGGGCGTCCGATCATAGTGAAGACAGGGAAGGTATTGTCATTAGGTGCCTTTGTAGGGCTGGTATCTGTCATTGATGCAGTTTTTTTTCCAAGCCCCTTATTGCCTTTTCTTTCTTTTACTTCAAGATCGGCTAGAGGACAACTTGGCATGGTGACCCGAAGATAGCCAGTGGTACCCACTAGTATTTTAGCGAGGAAATGATAAAGGGAATTTGGCACCATTGAGACCCCTTTCCATACAGCCCTTTAGCCAAAGGTCATTGCCGTGGTAACGGGAATAATGGCAATGTCATACCACTAAATACTACCTATGAACATAATGGGCCGACTAAGTGATGAGGTCCTCCCATCCTCTTGGTTAGATTTTGTTTTATTATTTTTCTTTGGGTCCCTTTGTTTCTTATCGAGGCCTTTTATTGCCTTCGGGGATCCTGGTGAGGCATCTCTAGGTTTTATTCCCTAACTTATCTTTACTAGCTGCTTTACCCCCTAGGCCTTTAGCCTTCTTCCCACAGACCAAAGTGTAACCCTCAAAATAAGTCATCCTAATCACCAGGACTAAGAGGAATGGGATGGATGCATGGGAGAAAGATATAAAAATAGATTGTATGGCCGGGGAGGCCGAGGGCCAGTGGCTCTTCCAAATCCCCCTTGGTGGCTAGCAAAAACCCATGGACACCGCGGCTTGCTAGGGCATCTCGTTAATCCCCCAAACAATGTTCAAGTGAATTAGTGTAAGATCAAAGAAGTCATCAAAAATGAAAGAGATATAATGCATAAATAAGAAGGTTATAATGATAAACTATGACACATACCATGATACTGGACCAATTACCTCATGGAGCAAGGGCTTCTCCAGGTAGTCCAAGCCCCGATGGTGATGGATGCTCTATTTCTTGACAGGGACAAATGTCAGCGAAGAAAAGTATGGGCCCTCTGGGCCATGCTCATGTCAATCTTGCTCTCGGTACTCCATGTCCCTAGGACTGTGGGCCTCGAGACATAAATCTCCCGATGATCCCTAGAAAGCAGGGATAACAAATACCATTCCTCTCTTTGCATTGTGTTACATCCCTAGAAAACGGGGATAACAAATACCATTCCTCTCTTTGCATTGTGTTACCCCCCCACTTCTAGGGGTAACTAGAGGAGATTTTTTCTCCATGAACCACATTACAGACAACAATTCTGATGATGACATTCCAGACTCTCCATAGACAGTTGCCCACAAATGCCTGCCATTACATGCTCAACTCACTCACATCAAATGGCATGGTGCATTACACACTGAGGTACATTGTTCTGATACTTCATATCGAGTGAGAATGTCAATGTTTTGGGCATGAAAATGGTGATCATCGGTTGAATTGGATTATGAATCATGATGCTTTGAATTTATACTTTTTTCCTTGTTTCACCTCGGTTGTCATCATCGTCTCCAAGTTAAGTGTTGTCACTCTTGGGCAAAGTACTACTGGGGACATTAATAGGGGTAATGTGTCCTTATCCCTTACCATACATAACATATTCCAATTTTCCTTTCTTTTGGGTTGGTTGTTACATGTATCCCAAAAAGGTTCATGCTTCATAATCCCATGAGAAGAAGGGGCTTGAATGCCTGAGGTTGATGTAGCTTGATGAAAAGAGAAAGAACAAATGCTATATTCAAAATGCAAGGAAAATGAAAAGAAAAGTCAAGAACCAAGAAAGATAAAGCATGAGTAATTCCCCCTCGCTAAGAGGCCATCTCCTCAAGTCCATATCTAAAAAGGGACTTAGAAAATGAAAATCAAAAGCCAGAAAGGTTAAATAAATGAAGAAAAAGGCAAAAGGGGTTTGGAAAGACACAATGCCCACGGAAGAGAACCTCATTGCATAAGTGCACCCTCTACAAAGGCGCTCATGTGGATGAATATCTTATGTGACCTTGCATGTCAATGACATTCACCTATGAAATAAGACCCAAACCATACCACATGCCATTGCACATACTCCTTGATGGATTCATTTGCATGAAGGTCCATTTGTTGCATGTGTTATCACTCCAAGAAACTCCTTAGGGTTGTAGACTAAGGATGCTTGGTAACTTAGAAATAATGGTTTTATGTGTTTGGGACAATGGGGTCTTTAATGGTTATGTAAGAAACAACTTATCACACATCTAAAGATACAGTGCTTTCAGAAAACAATAATCAGATC
>SNQJ01S0086076.1:25687-59800 GCA_010110895.2 Picea sitchensis | reverse complement strand
ACAAGAATTCGCCAGCTGAGGAATAGATCTCTTTCAGAGTATCTCATTAAATGGAGGAAACTATCGGCTGAAGATTCCACTTGGGAAGATGAATCTTTTATACAGAAGCATCCAGAGTTACTCAAGCGTTGCGAACAACACTTGTCTCAAGGGGAGGGGCATGTTAAGCCCTAATATTGGCCCATTACCCCTTAATTGGGGCATATTATATTAATAATGTTATTTTATTTATGTCGGCTTTAGGCCATTAGTTATAATTATACCTCCTAGTGTCCTATATATACCAAGGAGACATTTTAATTTTGAATCATCTTGTACTTGAACATTTAAGTGGGGTAAAAGGAGGTTGCCCCCTTGAAGAGGCTTATTATCTAAAATTATCTCTTTTTCAATGCGCTGAGTACATTTTCTGAGGTTTTTCTATGCTATATTGATATTTGGTTCTTAAGAAATCTTTGGAAGTTATCAATGTGCTCTGTTATTGAACCCTTTTTCTTGAGATTTATCAATTGGCTAAAGTAGGTATTGCTCCTTGTATCCTCATAGTGTGCTATCATTTCGTCCATGAAAATGGTCCAAGTGATCAGTGATTTGCAAGAACAAAGCCATCGATACCATACAAATTGATTGGGTTCTAAATATAAAGAAGCAATTCATACCTTTTGTGTATGTGGCACATTATGTAGATCAAATAATTTCTCTATCTGAAGTATACATGTGATGGGGTCCTTGCCATCAAACTTCCTCATGAATATCTTAGCAACGTCGTTGGTCTTCAACCCAAAGTTGGAGTTTCTCCACTCTTGATTCATCTTCCTTGTGTCCTCATCATGAATTTCATGGGACACATTTTCACTTTTAGGTGTCCTCTCTATTATGAAATTTTTCATTCATTCCATGATCTCCCTTTTTAAACCATCCATCTTAGTATCCATTATTACCTGCAATTTAGCTTTAGTTGAATCCATCATCCCTTGTAGTTCATCTTTTGTCACTGTCTTCTTTTGTAATTCATTTATGTCCCTACACATTTCTTCACCTTCATCAAGAGTCCAAGTAGGGATTTTTGGAGGCTTATTTGGTGTAGAAGTTCCCTTTTTTGATGGCATGTTGGCCAAGTATCACTTTTGAACCTCAATTTTGAGGTGGTTCTACTAGACAATCTTTCTTCTGCTGTATCTCCAAAGTTTCAGCCTTTCTGGTTATGGAATTTTTGTTGTTGTTGTATTTCTATGATATTTCTTCTCTGCAATGCCACAGGTCTGATCAAAATTGGATGTGCCAAGTGGAATTTACGTTAACTTCCCCACAACTTGCTGATTTTTGGCCTTTCCAGAAGATATCACTTGTATAGCGTGACCCACACAAAATAATTGATATAAAGTTCTGAAACTCATACCAGAAATACTACAGAATTTACACTATCCAATACGACTTGTCTCACTCAATTTGGATACCCTAGGAAGAAGTTATGATTGTTTTACCTGGAATACCTTCTTGAGACTAGTCAATAAGACTAGTCAGATACCCTATCTTCCACAGGGTGTATCTACAAATGTAATATGACCCAGAAGCTGAAAATTTTACCACAGATACCTTTCTAATGTATGTGAATATCCTCCATATTTCAGGGTCTGAAACATTACATAAACATTTTTATACTGAAAATTCCAAAATGACTTAGTTTAGGATGATTCCAGAACCCTATATTGCACAAGATGTGTCTCCGAAAGTATAAGGCCTCAAGAGCTCAAATTTTAACCCAATGTACCTTGATCCGTATACTAAATATCCTCTAATATGTTCCTTTTTAAACATTGTAGAAAAAAAGTTATACAGAAACTTCCAAGGTGTCTCAGATGTAGCAGCGAAACCCCAAGACCTTGAGCTCTGATACCATATGTTAAGAACCAAATATCAATATAGCATAGAAAAACCTCAGAATAAGTACTCAACTCCTTGAAAAGGAGATAAATTCAGATAATAATCCTCTTCAAGGGGACAACCTCCTTATGCCCACATAAATGTACAATTACAAGATGATTCCAAATGAAAATGTCTCCTTGGTATATATAAGAGACTAGGAGGTATAATTACAACTAATGGACTAAAGATGACATAAATAAAATAAAATTACTAATGTAATATGCCCCAATTAATGGGTAATGAGCCATTATTTAGGGCTTAACAATTTTGGTACATCTTGATGAGTCATAGTTGATGTGTAGTTGATGCATGATTAGTGATTGGTGCATACTTGGTACATGGTTGGAGGCACTTGTTAGTATTATTTTTGACACATGGTTTATGGATGATGTAGCATACTTCTCTTGGTATATTATTATAAGAACATATTGATCTTGGTGATGATTATGAGTTGTTGTGATATGCTTGGTTGATTCACATCTTGGTGATATTGTGCATATGGTTGAGAGTTGTTTGGTGATTGATCTTGGTGAGTATATCTGATTTGGTTGATAAGAATGATGAGATAGGTTGTTTTGATAGGTTGTTTGATAGGTTGTTGTGGCAGGTTATTTGTATAGGATTGGTGCATGGTTTATGCACTTGTTTATGGTACAGGTTGAGGTACAGGTTGATGCATGGTACATGTTGGCACAGGTTATTTATAGGTTATTGATACAGGTTGATTGCATGTTTTTTAGTATAGGTTGTTATAGGTTGTTTGGTGCAAGTTGATTGGTATAGGTTTATAGCATTATATCTCACAGTGATAGTGTGACAATGGTTCCATCATTCTACTTATATTTCAGGGCGGTTGGATGGGGCAAGGATAGGTGGTTGTAGCCACCTTCTGGTTGTAGCTGAGGAATATAGGGGGTTGTAACCTCCTTCTAGTTGTAGCTAGAGAATTGGGGAGTTGGAGATTCCCTCAAGTTGTAGCCTGTGAAACTAGGGGGTTTGAGCCTCCTTCTAGTTGTAGCTGGAGAATTGGAAGTTGGTTCTTCCTTGAATGTAATTCTTGACATATAAGAAAAAAATTATGTGGTTTTCTCCCACATTGGGTTTCCACATAAATATACTATGAATTGTGTGGATGTGTTTGTTATTGTTTATTATGCACTGGTGAATGTTAATTCTTATGATACAATAAGATATTGATGATGAACATATGAACATGGTTGAATAAGTAAAATAATATACTTTGTGGTTTAAAGGATTAATAATTATCATTATTGCTCATTACTAATTCACCCCCCCTCTCAGTAATCCAGCATCAAGAAGAAATCAATATAGAAGACCTTCTACATTCAAGAATCAAGGAATGTTCAATCATTATAACCAAAGAGAAGATCTTGATCAACCTAGGAAGAATTACAGAAGGACTACACTACAAGGAAATCATTCACCCCCAGGTATGTAAATGTATTTTATGGTCATTGTTTTTATTGTACTAACTTTGGACATAAGGTTACAGATTGCAGGGCTTATGAAAGAAATAATCAGGAAAGAAATGCTTGTGTGGCTCCACACAATATTGAATATTACAAATGCCACAACTATGGACACACAACTCAAAATTGTAGAAGCTTGATAAGGACTCCCATGAAAGAAAATGTTGATGTGGGAAGCAAGAAGGTTTGGAGAAGAAGTGAAAAACAAGAGGAGCAGGTAAATGAAGAATAGTTCCAAGGAATCATACTTTCGGGATTTGAAGAAGCATAAGAACATGATGACTTTACAGGAAAATATGAAAGTGTTGGAATTCAATTGGAGGATGAAGAAGACATCAAAACTCAGGATGATGACAAAATTTATAAAGAGAATAAAAGGGAAGATGTATACACTGACGAAGACGAAGATGAATCCGCATTAGAGCGGGTATTTTTCTAATCCATTTAGCTTGGAGACTCCTAGGTTATATGAATAGTATATAGGGGGAGTCTATGCAGTAGTTGAGACATATGTGTCAACATTGTGGATAGTTGAGTATCAAAGTCTTAGACAATATGGACAAATATAGATTCATAGATTGGTTCAGAAAGTGGTTCATAGATTGATTCAGAGTTTGGTTCATAGATTGGTTCAGAGATAAAATAACATTATCATAATGGATGATAATGACACAAGAATATTTGAATGATTATTTTTGAATGATTTTCATATATGTCAGTTGATTACTCAAGGAATCACCAATGCACAATAACTCCAAAACGAAGCAGGTACAAGAAGACCTACATTTGTCTACACATAAACATGTAGAGAATTCATTAGAGAAAGAGATATTCAAAAAGGAATATTAGTAGCATACACACAGGGAGACACACCCACAGGGGGATATATTCTTTTAACCAAGATTTGTTATAGCAAGTACAGTGTTAGATCAACATGGGGAGTTAATCCTTTTCCAAAGGGATTGAGAGAGTAATTAGAGGCATGAAGACAGGTGGATCAGATCCAAGGAGAGTTTAGTAAGGGGGAGCAAACCCAAGGAGAGATACCTGTTGGTCTCCGGTTTTGATCATGTTTTTGCCTATATTATATTCCACAGACCTCCATTTATATACCCAGTACCACCCTTTTGGCCTTGTTTTGACATAGTTGACATCTCCCTACCATTCAATGGGGTTACTTAAGGTATCTTTACATTTCAAGCTATTTTTATGCACTTTGATGCTTTAAATTGATATTGGAACTAATGTCGCTTGGGTTAGGTACCACTTCTATTTTTGGAACAGGATGCCGGTACCAGGTACCAACTCGTACCCGTGGAGATATCACTGGAGCCGCTCAAGATCTGTGCGTTATGGATTGAATGGGAGACAAAGAGATTCACATGACAGCTGGAGTCATCGCCCACAGGGTGCTTGAAGCCATAATGATAAAACTGGGTTGTTAATTCTTCATCGTTCACACTTCGTGACAGTACGTGTCACGAAGATGTGAAGTACGTTTTAAAACTAGATTCCAAGCTATTTTCGGATCGAGGGATCCGTTTGTTTTATGTATCTTTGTTTTAGACTGTTATAAACAAGGAGGATTTATATAAACCCGGGATCACTCCTGAGAGAGGAAACGGGTTGGATTATCTACATGGAACACATGTTTGAATACAAGAAAACTTACATTAGCGTTAGCATTTTCATTGTCATACGATTTGAGCTTTTTCTTTGAGCAGATGGAGCGTGAAGTTTACACCATATTTGCATAGAATGATATATTCGGTGCTGGTTATTACTCACAACGTTTGTGCCATTTGGTAGGGCCCGCCAAACTGGTGCAAGACGCTGCTTTATTCTGCCATAGATTTAGCTTTATTATGTCATAGATTTAGTTCATCTCAGTTTTTGGAATTTGCATACAGGATAACTTAAAGTTTAAATATTAACTAGTTCAGAGTCGTGTTTAATTGTTATTCAACAGAATCGTTTCCCGCACACTGTTATCTTTTATGTTGATGACTATTGAATGCATGACTGATGCCTGCAGGGTTTAGAACATGAACTAGGCTTTATTAGTTTCTAGTTTCCAATTAACACATCAGAGATTGAATGAACTGCTCTGTTAGATAGTTAATTTCTATGTAATTATAATAGTTAGATCTAGGTTAAATCAAAGGAAGCTTCGATTCTGATGAGGCAGGTGAGTACTCTGATTTAGATTGATTTTGATAACCAGGTTAAATGCATTTGAGGAAACACTCTTTCTGTAGTGGCTTGAATAGCAATGATGATGATAGATGATTAAAAGCAATAGTGGAATAAGCTTGTGAAATCATACTCATGAATGGAGATAGAAGTACCATCATTTAAACATAAGACTGTTTCGGTTGATGAAACATAAGACTGTTTTCGGTTGATGACTTGAATAGGAAATGCTAAGTGTCAAGATTGTCGTTAAGGTTCAAGTTCTCAGAGTGAGTTTATGTTTTCTTTTCAGAATAGCCTTTAGATAGGAATTAGCTTACCTGCACATACAGTGTATCAGCTCGAAGTTTACCAACCCTGGTTTGACA
This sequence comes from Picea sitchensis, assembly GCA_010110895.2. Classification (NCBI taxonomy): domain Eukaryota; kingdom Viridiplantae; phylum Streptophyta; class Pinopsida; order Pinales; family Pinaceae; genus Picea; species Picea sitchensis. The sequence continues at coordinate 53,823 of SNQJ01S0086076.1, read as the reverse complement.
ATTTAGTGTTTCAGGTCATTCGAATCTTCAATTTAATAGCCTGACAATACCCTTTGTCATTGATGTCAAAGGGGGAGAGATAGAAACATTTATGAAGAGAGATGATAGTGTTTCCAGGACTAAGTGTTTCCATCAATGCCAAATAGGGAGATTGTTGGAAAATTGGTTTAGGTTGATGGACAATTGGTTTGGATTATTGGTTGTTATTGATTTCAACCCTTGGAGAGTGATATTTTGATATTGTATATTGATGTCAACCCTTGGAGAAGTATGGTAGTGAATTCCTATAGCACAAAGGTATGGGAAAGGGACTAAAGTTTGTTTGATGTATAATGGTATGGAGATTAGCATATTTGTAGGTAAGAATATTCTATATGGATAGTACATGTCATGCCGTTTTCGATGATATGTGGAAAATAACATAACTCCTCACAGTTAGAGAGATATAGCCTTGTGAAGTTGGAGAACATCATGAGTTATCTAGAAGGTCAAAGAAGTCAAATTATTCTAGAAGCTCCTAGAAGAAGTTGACTAGTCAAGTGGGTGGAACTAGGAGTTAATCATGGGTTAAGTTGTTGCAATAATAAAATAATTAAAAATAAATTAGTCGCAACTAGAAGTGGAGAACTTACTATTTGTGGATAAAGTGGTTATAAGTGGACAAGTGGTTAGAAGTGGGTTATCCCTAAAAGAAGGAAGTTGGGTTACGTTGGTTAGAAGGTAACCCCTTGAGGAAGCTACATGGAAGTATAAATAAGAGAGAAAGGCTCTCCTATTAGAACCCTATTGAGTATATTGAATATCTATTATTGTGTAAGGCTTATTACATGTACTCATTGGTACATCTAAAGTTACACAATTCTGAGGAAGCACGAAGGGTTGACAGGGAAAGTTTTGGAGTTGCAAAAATACTGAAAAACTCTAGTTTTTGAGGTGTACACATGATGTTATAGAGAAGGGAACATATGTATGTGGGATGACAGTATAAAAAGGTGAATACATATGGGAAAATACAAGAAATATTAATTTGTTGAGGGTGACAGGTTCTCAGAGTTTGAAAGCAAGCTCCTAGGAAGGTCTACAGTGATAAGGTACAACATATCTATCTACATATTCAAAACCTATGTCATATTCTTATGAGTAGTTCGATATTGTTGTATACTTGAGATATGGTTATGGGAGGTTGAGGTTTTTCCCTAGAAAGGTTGTTGGTTGTATTGTACTTATGGTATGAGCTAGATCTACAGAAATACAACACTGGTATACTTGGTATTATTCATTGGTACATCTTGTTGGTTTAAGTGTTGATGAATTACTTGCATTTCATGGTACATGGTTCAGGGTTTTTCTTGTGAAGTGGTTGTGATGTGTTAGTGAAGGTGTTGGTGTGGTTTGAGGTTGCATATCACTAAGGTTTTGACATCTAGTCCATGTGATGGTTATTACACTTGTTCATGATTGTACATACATGTATGTCATATGACTAGAGAGACATAGATGCACTTGGTTGAGGGATATATAAGATGATGTATGCATAGGGAACAATAACAGACAAGACATAGTGATAGGTTGTTTGTTGATGTGATTAAGGCAGGAAAGTGTTTGAAGTTTCAGAAAAGGTGAAAAGCCTAGTTTTCAGAAGGTGTACATGAGCTTTAGTATAGAATGCGTACATACACAAGTTGCAGTAAATATAGGGCACATACATACACAAGTTGCAACATAGATAAGTCGCATACCTGTTGGTATTTTTTCTTACATGTTTACTTCTAGTACATGATCAATTACGGGATTTTGGTATAGGTTGGTTACAGGTTGTTGGCAAAGATTGGTATAGGATTACAGTGGTATATTTCACAGTTATAGTCTGGCAGTGGTTTCATAATTTGAAACTTATATTTTAGGGTGGTTGGATGGGGAAAGGAAAGGGGGTTGTAGCCTCCTTTCGGTTGGTGCCGAAGAATCATGGAGTTGGAGCCCGAGAACTAGGTGGTTGTATCCAGAGAACATAGGGGGTTGTAGCCTCCTTCTAGTCGTAACCATAGAATTGAGGAGTTGGATCTTCCCTCAGGTTGTAGCCTGAGAAACTAGGGTGTCGAAGCGTCCTTCCAGTTGGAGATGGAGAATTGGAATTTGGTGTTTCCTTGAATGTAATTCTTAAAGACATATAAGAAAAGCATTATGTGATTTTCTCTTGCATTGGGTTTCCACGTAAAATATTGGTGTACTGTGTATGGTGTGGATGTGTTGATTATTGTTTATGATGCACTGGTGAATGTTAATTATAATGATACAGTAATATATTGATGATAATCAGATGAACATGATTGGATAATTTAAAGGAATATACATTGTGGTTAAAAGGATTAGTAAGTGGTATAAATTGTTCATTGTTGATTCACCGCCCCCTCTCAATAATCCAACACATGTCGCAATAGAGTGTGGGGTATGACTCTCGTCCCAACCAACTCATTTGTCATCATGACCGAGAGCCCCAGATCCCTCAATCAACTACCTATGCCAACTTCCAAGTCTTTTTGTTCATTTTCCAAGAAAAAAATGACAAACTTTCTTCTCCACCTTCATTACATAGAATTTTTCTTTCCCATTCATGCAAGAATTTCCATGCAAAAGTTACACTTGTCATTTAAATAATTAATCATCCATTTTTTAACGTTTTCTTAATTTAGTTTTCCATTAATTTATATTTTCTTGTTTTCCTCATTATTCTATTAATAAAGTGATTCCTTGTATTTATTTATTGTAATATTTTACTTTATTTACTATTTATTTACTTTCTATTTTTATACCATTTAAATATTGGTTTATTTATTATTATTATTATTATTATTATTAATACTTATTTGATAATATGGGGAATTACGATTGGGTTGAATTCATTTACGATAGACCAATTAAACATTATGAGGTCATTGTTCATTCCTTAATGATCATATTAAACTGTTGTTGTACACTTAGATGTATGTAAGGTTAGGTGAATTTGGCACGAAGAAAATGATGTGTTAGTTGTGGCATGAATGTCCATTTGGTGTTGTGTCAACGTGGGAAAACATTACCACTAGGAAAGGAACATCCACTCTTAATTAATGCCATAGTGATATCCTATTGAAGTGTTGTTTATAATATTGTTAGAGATATTCATATTCATATTGTGTGTCAATATGAAAAATTATTGTAAGAGATATGTTTGACAAGACTGCTCTTTCAAGTGACCAATAGAATTCTATGTATGTCATAAGGGGTGGAATGATGGTTAGGTAGAAGATATATGTTATTCATGTAGCAACATGTTGTTTGCATATTGTTGAAGTGTGGAACTTGAATCACTTGAACTGAAGGGATAATCATCCAAGTTGTAGTGTGTATCTTGTGGATGGTGAGTTATGCAGAATACATATCATAGTTTGAATTTAAGTCAATTGTTGTTCCACAATGTACTTGTCCATTGTTAATGGATGTAATGCACAATGTCTGAAGCATGATAGAATTAAAAAGACACCATGATGATGCATGCCATTGGTGTTAAGTGCTAGTGTGTGTTTTGAAGCTTTAATCCATTGTCTATTCCTCATAACAATGACTTGAAAAACTCAAACGATATATGGGAGCTACACCTACAACTTAATCAGAGTTCAAGAGTCCTAAAGCCACATTATTTCTTGACCACTACCTTTCCAAAGTAGGCTATATAGAGTTCTCAATGACAAATTATTTTACAGTCTTGATTTTTATTGGCTCGATTGTTATTGTGTTGTTAGTAGTTTGATGTGTACAAGTTTCACTAGAAAACCATGGTCCATTGATTGGCATATTATAGGCCTTGCAACCATAAAAAAAACAAAGGTATTTGTACATGGTATAGAAATAGATACCAATATTTTAATCTTGCATAACCTCCATGTTGGTGAAGCAAGTGGGATATAATTACCTCGTTTATGAATCAATATGGAAAGCACCCATTTGAAACATAAGGAAAAGGCCAATAGGGTAGCTTAAGATCCACTTTCTCCATACATTGTGATTTAATTTTAATTGATATTTCCAAATCCTAATATATGATAAATTCTTCCAAAGGTCAGTCAAATTTTGAGCCTCATCAACAGAGAAATATGATGTATGAACATGGGATGGAGGCCATTTTTCAGGAGAAGGAAATAGAGGAACTATCCTTTGTGGATCATATTCAAATCAAGAAAATGAAGGGAAAGGGGAAAAAATGTATCACCCTCGAGCAAGATATTCCCTTTATTATATATTGAATGAATGGGTGTTTCTAAAGACTATGGGACATAGACTAGTGGTAGTTATTAGTTAAGAAAAGGGTGGGATACTATCAATCCCACACCAAAATTAGGGAGAATTTNATCTTGTGGATGGTGAGTTATGCAGAATACATATCATAGTTTGAATTTAAGTCAATTGTTGTTCCACAATGTACTTGTCCATTGTTAATGGATGTAATGCACAATGTCTGAAGCATGATAGAATTAAAAAGACACCATGATGATGCATGCCATTGGTGTTAAGTGCTAGTGTGTGTTTTGAAGCTTTAATCCATTGTCTATTCCTCATAACAATGACTTGAAAAACTCAAACGATATATGGGAGCTACACCTACAACTTAATCAGAGTTCAAGAGTCCTAAAGCCACATTATTTCTTGACCACTACCTTTCCAAAGTAGGCTATATAGAGTTCTCAATGACAAATTATTTTACAGTCTTGATTTTTATTGGCTCGATTGTTATTGTGTTGTTAGTAGTTTGATGTGTACAAGTTTCACTAGAAAACCATGGTCCATTGATTGGCATATTATAGGCCTTGCAACCATAAAAAAAACAAAGGTATTTGTACATGGTATAGAAATAGATACCAATATTTTAATCTTGCATAACCTCCATGTTGGTGAAGCAAGTGGGATATAATTACCTCGTTTATGAATCAATATGGAAAGCACCCATTTGAAACATAAGGAAAAGGCCAATAGGGTAGCTTAAGATCCACTTTCTCCATACATTGTGATTTAATTTTAATTGATATTTCCAAATCCTAATATATGATAAATTCTTCCAAAGGTCAGTCAAATTTTGAGCCTCATCAACAGAGAAATATGATGTATGAACATGGGATGGAGGCCATTTTTCAGGAGAAGGAAATAGAGGAACTATCCTTTGTGGATCATATTCAAATCAAGAAAATGAAGGGAAAGGGGAAAAAATGTATCACCCTCGAGCAAGATATTCCCTTTATTATATATTGAATGAATGGGTGTTTCTAAAGACTATGGGACATAGACTAGTGGTAGTTATTAGTTAAGAAAAGGGTGGGATACTATCAATCCCACACCAAAATTAGGGAGAATTTTTTACAATACAATGGATGTGCTCATTTTACCATTGACAATATCACAATTGTCACCCAACCATAGGCCAAAGCCACCCTCCGAGCACCTTAACCTTGACAGAGAATCACTCCGAAAGAAAACCCTAGGATAGATAGCCAAACAAGGGGTAGCACATCTTTACCAAAGGATAGCGCACCAACAAGAGCTGATCAGTTAGTCCAAACCCTAACCAAGAGATAGTCCAAGCCAAACATGATCTACTAGTTTTAGTAGCTGCAATGGCAGCTCTCGTCCAAACCTGCGCACAAAAATGGGCACTGCAGTGCGCACAGGTGCTTCTCTGCAATTCTAAGACTGCCTGCTAGAATGAAGACTGGCCTAATGTATTTATAGTAATTCTGGCTAACTGCCTGGGCCAAATTCTCATTCTGGGTATCTGTCTGTTCAGTATATATTATTTCTTCTGATTGACTTCTTCTCTTGGAGGCCAATAACCTAATACAAGTTATCTTCTTGAGCCAACATGTCTTCTATGGTTATTAGCCAACTCATTAGGGTTTCTTCTTGCTTCCTGGAATATTCTATTCTCATCAGGTTTACACATGGAGGTAAATACCTCCCTTAGCTACCTTAATATCAACACTCCCTCCTAGCTAGGAAGGTATTAAAGGTAATGGTATTGAGAACAACCATACCATTCAGCTGGTAGGATCAACATAGTTGTATATACTATCTTATGACTAGATCATGAGAAAAATCATCATCATCAATGTCATCATATGCATCATATCTCGAAACCATACTCTATCTGAGTAATCAAACATGATGCTCACTCCATAGAGTGACACAAGAGCCATTCTTCTAATCTAGAAGAGTAAATGTTCTGAACCATTTTCTGTCTGGGAAATCTCTTCATTGATCATTCATCTGGCTGATAATTATTTTCAACATTGATGATAGTCTTCAAGAAAATCGGAACAATATCATTCAATAGAACACAACTGTGTCTATCCATAGTAGTACACAACTACAATCTAGTGGTATACTACCACACCAAGTATGACACAGGTACTTGATCAAACAATGGAACACATCCACCAAAATAGTATACATCTATTGTCTATAAACATATGGTCTTCATAACAATCATCTGATATCAACCTGCAAAGAAACAATGTTATGATATAAAATGAATCATCTGGGCCATTATTCCACTCACATCTATGAGATCTTGTAAAATCATCTTCCCTCAGAAGGTCAAACATCAATGATGAGCTATCTAGATTATTCTTCTCAAGAAAGGAATAATAAATGTCCTGATTTCTAAGCCTGGACCATTCCCCACCCTGTGTCATTCCTCCGACACTAGACAAAGTGTAACCTGGAGAGAATGAGTCTGCCCTAAGGAATGTATGTCCCTGATTGTTGAACCTGGACCATTCCCCACCCTAGGACATTCTTCTGACACTAAACAAAGTGCATCCTTGAGAGAATGAATATTCCCTAAGGAATGACTGTCCGAACCATTTCCAAAGGAAATGACTTTCCTGCACCAACCTCCAAAACAGACCATTCCCCATGTTAAACATAATGGGAAATCGTTGTCTAGTGGGGTGGGCCAGTCTTCTTGAGTAACCCTCAAGAAGAGATACTTCCCTAGACCACTTCCCATGTTAACCACAATGGGAATTCACTGTCTATGGTACATCAACAATCTGAACCATTTTTCGAATTGGAAAATGTCTATCCGTCAGAAATCTCAATCCACTTTCCGAACTGGAAATAAACTGCTCATCCTGGACCATTTTTCAAACTGAAAAATTATTGTCCATAAATCAATAATACATTAGTGCTCCCTCCCAACTTGGGAGTCATCTCTTCTTTTTTCAATAAAGAAGTCGTCTCCACAAGCTCCAGCTTGAGTACACAAACTCTTTCATCTTGGAGAGAAGATTTACCAAAATGTCTTCTTATCTGCTCATCTGTGGAGATATGTATTGGAGAACCACTTTATCCTTTCTGGACTTCATCACAGATAGTGTAATGCTTGATTTCAAATGTACTTCGATCTGGAACACTGGTTTTCTCTAAAGGCTTCATGTATCTATGATCAATAAAGTATATCTTTGTTGGAAAATTGGAACATATCCATGTGGCACTTCTTCTGTCATCATGAGATTTGATCTTTTGAGTAATCATATTGATACAATATCTCTATTATAGAAAATCTTCACCACGCTTCTGCTGTGCACTGAGGTTCTCCACCAAGTTATCTTCTTCCATCTGCATACAAGGGTCGCTTTCTGGTATGCTTCAAAGTCTTGAGGTTTTTCTTCATACACTCTTTGTTCAATTGATCTGGGGAACAGTCTTTGCAGTCATCTGATGTAGAATTCCAACCCATGGATATTGCGGATGATATAAAGACTCATGTAGAGGTATGTCTAGTTTATTGTAACAAGTAATCATCATAGACTTCTCCCTCCATCTGGGAGAACCTCTAGTTCTGGATCTTGCAATGCTTGCATATATACACTATTTTTCATCACAACTTTCAATTCCTCTGCTTGATTTCTTTTATTGAGCTCATATTAGGTTGGTAATCTTGTGAGTCTTAATACAATGATTGGTTGTTCTGGCTTCACTTTCTTTCTTGGAATCTTCATGTTCTTCCTTATGTTTTTCTTTAGCTCTTGGGTCCATGGAGTCTCTTATAGATTCCATGCCCTAAATATTTCACTTCTTCCTTTCATTATAGAATCATGGATGTGGATGGACAACCAGGGATACTTTAAGGCTTCTCTTCGAAGAAGACTTATTCTGAGGTTGAACTGAACACGTACTGTCTTTCATGGATGCTACCATGGATATATGCTTCATCATCTTCAATGGATCATAGGATTAACTCCCTCCTAATCCTTGCTTCATGTATGAGTGCATATAATCGTCTCCCTCCGTATAACATCGTCCACGCTTCCGTTTGCATCCTTATTGTCTTCTGCAATATATAATTAGCTCCCTCTGTCTAACAGAGTTCACGCTTCCATCTTATTGTCTTTTGCAAAATGTCATAAGTCTTTATCCAATTTCCTCTTGATTGCTGAATTCTTTCTATCTTTTCTTCTTCTAAGTCTCTTCATGACTGATTCTGATTTTGCTTATCTTGTAATAGCTTCCACATGATTTGTTTGATGTATTTAATCCTTTCATGTGTATTATCTAACTTTTATAATGATAGAAATACTTATCTTGTTGTTCTTCCATAGGTATATTTCTTCTTGGAACACTTTATATTTCAAGAGATAGATATACAAGATATGTATAGAGACGATGCAAACAAGATATGTACAAGAACTAAGAAGAGTATTGTTACCTTCAGAAGAAGAAGTCTCTTTCATCCTTCTTAGTCTTCTTTGTAGGTTCCTTTTCTTCGGCAACTGATGCTTCATGTTTCTCCTTCATTTTATTTAGCTCAAGACAATGATTATTGTAGTGACCATAGTTTTGACTATTGAAGCATTGTATTTATGAAATATCTTTCTCTTGATTTGGCTTCCTCCTTGAACCAAGCTTCCTTTTGTTCCTGAAATTCTTGAATCTTGTTGTGAAGGATTGATCATCATACTTCTTTTGGGGCTTCTCTTTTTCACTGATCTTGGATTCTTCTTTAGCACAACAAGTCCAAAGTTATTCAAATGTAGGATAATCCTTCCGTGTGTTGATTCTTGCGGCAAATGCATCCCATGTCTTGGAAAGACCATTGAGTATTATGTTTACCATTTTCTTCTCTGAAATGATCTCTTCAATATCTTGTAGGTTGATCTCTTAACTGGGATATCCTCACAAAGTATGATGTTATGCTATCATCATCATTCATCTTCATGTCACGAAGCTCATTCTTTAGACTCATTATTTGTCTAATGTTTCTGACTGAGAAGAGGTTTGTTAGGGAATCATACATCTTCTTCGATGAGTCAATATGGGAGATGTAGGGTATCAAGTGGTATTTTATAGAGTCCACTATGATACTCATGGCATTGATGTCACTGTCTTTGAACTTGTCCATAACTGCAATGTTCTGCGATTCCTTCTCTTTTCCTTCTTCAAACTATGGTTCCACGATCTTTCCTTTCACGATATCCAACACTTTATTCTTGGAAAGGATGAGGTCAATCCTTTTCTTCCATGCTCTGAAGTTAGAAGCTCCATATAACTTGTTTTTTGACTTCATAGAGTAATTCATGGCTTCTTTGACTTGGTCAACCCTAGATTTGACCAGAAACTCAACCTTGACGTCTTGGCTTGCTGAGAGTATCAGAAGATGCGCTAGGCTAGGGTGCATTAATATATCTGGAAATTAGGAAAATTACTTCACTTATGGTGCCTCAACGAGAGGATTAGGGTTTCTGCAACTACACTTGCTAGTAACCCTAGCGGTAGTGCTTTGGTGATTTCTCCTGCTAGAAACCCTAGCGGTAGTTCTTCGACGAGCTTAATATCCTTATGGCTATGTTTCCTTCCAACGGTTAGACTGAATGAAAGAGGCATGGGCCCATAACCTGTTAGAATATAATGGATGTGCTCGTTTTACCATTGACAATATCGCTTTTGTCACCCAACCATAGGTCGAAGCCACCCTTCGAGCACCTTAACCTTGATAGATAATCACTCCAGAAGAAAAACCTAGGCTAGATAGCCAAACAATGGGTAGCACATATTTCCCAAAGGATAGTGTACCAACAAGAGTTGATCAGATAGTCCAAACCCTAACCAAGATATAGTCCAAGCCAAATGTGATCTGCTAGATGCAGTAGCTGCAATGGAAGCTCTCCTCCAATCCTGCGCACAAAACTGGGCACTGCAGTGTGCACAAGTGCTGCTCTGCAATTTTGAGACTGCTTGCTAGAATGAAGACTGGCCTCCTGTATTTATAGTAATTCTGGCTAACTGCCTGGGCCGACTTCTCATTCTGGGTATCTATCTGTTCAGTATATATTATTTCTTCTGGCCGAATTCTTCTCTTGGAGGCTAATAACCTAATACAATTTATCTTCTTGAGACGACATGTCTTCTAGGGTTATTAGCCAACTCATTAGGGTTTCTTATTGCTTCTCGAAATATTCTATTCTCTTCAGGTTTACACGTGGAGGTAAATACCTCCCACAACTACCATAATATCAACAAAATGGAATTTTGTGGTTAAAAAATAGAGGTTATCGGTGGAACGATTGGTGGAGATACTAAAACTGATTGTTAGTCAAAATCCACAAATTCTATTAAAAACATTGTAGAGACATAGTGAATAAGCGATTGAAGCTTTACAATATATTCAAATGAGGATTATGTTCTTGAGGTCTATAGAAGATATCATCATTGATCATATAAGAAAGCAGATGGAAGTGGAGTTGAGACTAGAGTGGAAGGGGATTTAGTTAGGGTTGTTTCATGGTCCCTAAACCATCTAACAATATGAAGAATGTCATTTTAAAACCTAGAACAATAGAAATAAAAAAAAAGATATTTAGTATAGGAGAAAGAAAACTATTATTGAGGCCTTTAGAGCATGAAATTCCTTAGGAAAGGTTTAAAAATTGTGTTTCTATCCTACAATATCAAGGGCTTGGGATATATGATATGTAAAACATAACCTAATTAGGCTAGTAAATATTCATAATCATAAATACTTTTCTTAGAAAAAAAAAATGATATGTAAACTTCCATGGATATCCCACTAGTACATTTTGTCACAACAGATCATATATTATTTTGAAATATTAGATTACGTAGTTTATTTCCTTAGATCCCAGATTAATTATTACAAGCTTATGGATCATATTTATGAAAATAACTGAATACAAAAATGAAAAAAAAAATATATATACATACCATACACACAATTGAACATAATATGTATCTTGGGAAACTCGGTATGGGATAAAACCTAGCCAGAAGGTGAGGCCTATGCCCTACTCTATTTTCTTCAGTTATGAAAATGAAAATACAAAGAAACAGACACTCACTATGGAGTATCCTATGACTCTATTGCCAAAATGGCTACTACAGACTCTTATTCCTACCTATATTATTCTCTCAAATCCCACTCCTTTGATTCTCTACTCAACTATGGAATAAGTAAAATACAAAAGAATGGAACCCCTTCTCTTCTTGGTGGCCTGATATTTAACATATCTCGATAGTCATATAAGGGTTAGGGTTTTTGCATTGTAAAACATTAATTAATGTTAAGGTTTTAGAAATTCTAGAATATTCTTGAAATTCCACACATGCATATCCCCACATGTCTGAGCAATGTCGATTGATGTGGCATCCACTCATACCATGATGGTCAACAAGGTAGATCAACTTTCATGAGACAAAACTTCTGTATACGAGCTCTGATTAAGGCTGTTTTTGCATTGTTGGAAAGATATTGATGTCTCGAATAGTTTTAAGGGGACATAAGCCATGTACACAAATTTTTGACCCTAAAAAATGTCATTTTATGCCTCAAAATGACTTTGGAAGGTTATGGACCCCAAAAATCCAAATTGGGACCTGCCACTAAAATGGGCCTTGTAAGCCAATTCCTCCTAGTTTTCCACGCAAAAAATACTAAGACAGATGAAAAATTGTATAATGATCCATTATGGATCATACCTCCCCATTTAGGGAGGATTTGGGTCCCCAAAATATTTTACTGAATGAGGTGAGGAAATGTTTCCTCTACCTTCTCCCTAGAGTACCATTTTTCCTTCCTTGGAAGTTGTCCTTTCAACACAATCTTCCAAACGTCATGCTACCCATGAATTATAGTTCTAGACTTATTCTACAAAATTTTATCTTCTACCAAATCTACTTGATATTCTGGCACTAATTCCTCTATTGTAAGTAGAACCTGCTCTTTAATTTCTTGATCTGACATGGAAGGCTCATAGAGTTTGAGGTTCTACACAATCACTACTGAGTAAGTGCACACATATGGGGGTAGATTGAATATTTAGGCATTATCACCCACCTTATCCAATAATTCAAAAGGTTCATACCACAAAGACTTTATCTTCTTACCAGGAACTTGTAGTCTTTTATTATTCAACTATAACCAAACTTTTTTTCCCATTTTGAATTATTTTTTTGTTCTATGTTGATCATGTTAGGACTTGTACCTTTCTTGTGACTTCTTCAACATCTCCTATAATTGCAAATGAATATTCCTAGTCTTTTCAACAAATTTGTCTTCTTTCAATGCTTCTCTCATGATGCATTTCCTTGCTCATCCTTGTTTTCCATAGACAACATCCAAGGGTGAAGGTGGAAAATATCCAAAGAATGTTTCGAAAGGGGACTTACCAGTGGAAGTATGGAATTCTCTATAATTAGATTATTGAATGTAGACTATATTTTCATCCCAGGTATTTGGATGCTTCTACTTGTAACCCCTCAAAATTTGTACCAATGCCATGTTGACTACCTATGTATTCCCATCTATCTGTGGATGGAATGTTGTAGATCTCTTCAACTTAGTGTCCATATTCCCCCGAAGTGTAGTCCAAAGGGCACTGAGAAATATAGTATCCCTATCTGAGATGATGCTCCTTGGTATCCTAAAGTGCACCCAGACCTATTCAAAGAACATGTTTGTTTCTTCTTTTACTTTGATGGTCTTCTTATGTTTGTTTCTTCTTGTCCTTTGATGGTCTTCTTATAAGGAGTACGAATGTACATATTTTTGAACCTATCAACTACCACAAAAATATAGTCATGTCCCTTCCTAGTTGTTGGAAAAGAAACCACAAAATCCATGGAAATTCTTTCCCAAGGTCAAGTGGGTACACGTGATGAATGGTATAAAAATTTCTTTCTATTAGTAAGATTACTAGTACAACAAAGAATGCATCCTCCAATATATCGAGCTACATGTTCTTGTATTCTGGATCAATACACATATCTTTATAAGTTATCAATTGTTTTCCCAACGCCAAAATTTCCTACAACCTTGGAGGTGTGAGCCTCTTTGATAAGTTGAAATATTTCACCTTTAGGAATGCATATCTTGTCTAGATTTTAGAGTAACCCATTCAAGAGATGATAGTCATCCTTACCATCACCTTCTTCTATAGAAATTTGGGCATGTAGCTATTGAAACACCTCTCTAAAGTCCTCATGTTCTATGTATGTCTCTTTGTATGCATTATGGATGAAAGGATCCATGTGCATAATATTTCCCAACGATGTAATATTGGATGTGGGTAGCCTTGAAACCATGTATGCCAACTTATTAGTGTTTCGCTTCTTATATTTGATGACTAAATGAAATTGTTGAAAAAACCCATCGATTTGTAATGTATGGTTTTCTAAATCTTACTATGGGCCTGCAAATACTGTAATGGCTAGTGATTAATGTGAATAATGGTTTCCTCACCCATCAAATAGAGCTTCCACTTATTGACAACTTGAACTAGGGCATAGAGTTCCTTACATAAAATATTCTCCCATATCATACCCACTTGAAACATCTCAGAATGATAGCATACCAACTTATCTCCTTACATAACAAATTCTCCCATAGCATACCCACTTGCATCTATCCCCACTTTGAAATTTGAAAGAATTTTTCAAGTTAGGCAATGCAAGAACTAGTGCTTGACTAATATTTTGTTTTATCTCATTGAAATCGTTATCTTGATTATTTCCCCAATGAAAACTCTTACCATTGTTTGTTATGGCATGGAGTGTTATGACATTAATAGGAACATGCCACTTCATGATGGCCTCCATATTTTTAGGATCTATCTTGAATTCCCATCCACTGATCACATACCCCAAATACACCAATGATTGTTGAGAAAACTCACATTTCTTGAGGTTTTCCAACAACTGGTGATTTTTCAAAGTCTCTAACACCTACATGAGATGTGATATGTGCTCCCCATAAGTAGAGCTATAAATCAATATTTAATCAAAGTATAGTATGGAAAATGAATATAAATAGGGACATAATACCCATCATTCGTCAAATTCATAAATACAGCTAGTGCATTACATAAACCAAATGAAATGACCAACCATTCATACATGCCTTGCCTTGTCTTGGAGACGGTCTTCCAAATTCCTTCTTATTTAATATATACTTGGTGGCAACCCAATTTGAGATCCAACTTGGTGAATTACTTGGATTTTGCAACAAAGATAACAAATCATCAATCCTGAGTAGAGGGTACCAATTCTTGAGTGTGATCTTTTTCAAAAATCTATAGTTGATACACATTCGCCAAGTCCCATCCTTCTCAGATATTATGATGATAGGGGACCCACAAGGTGAGGTTATTAGTAAAATAACTCCCTGCTCTAGCACCTACTGCAATTTTTCACTCACTTCGTTTACTTCCCAAATGGACTGTATATACAACCCAATATTTGGTAATGGGGTGTTAGGAAACAATTGTACCTCATTCTCCACTTCCCTCTTAGGAGGTAACCCTTTAGTATCTTGAAACACTCTTATGTATGCCTACAACAACTCCTCAAATTGATTTTTATGTTCTTTAGTACATCCTCCAAGGGGTGCTTCTACTCTTGTTGATTCCTCACCAGGTTGATTCTCTCTTAAAAAAACCAATACATACTTCTTACTAGAACTAATGAAATTTTTGGCTTGGCTAGAAATTACCAAAGAGATATTTTACTTGCCTTTGTGTGCATTGATAATGTAATACTCCCCATCCTTGATTAGGTGGTATTTGTTTTTATCGACATGAATATCACATCTCTGATATACATGTAGGGGATTCCAAATACTACACCACACATTTCAAGGGGTACTACATATAACTCCACTTAATCAATAAAATATGTACTTATAAAAAACTTGATATTACATTGTTTAGTAACTTTTATATATGTATCCTTATTCACCCATACCAATGTATGTGGGCTTGGATGATCATGAACCTCTAACCCAAGCATGATGAAAAAATAATCTACTATGATATTGGCATGTGAACTAGAATTGAATAGAGCATCTATCTTAGTCTTTTTGACCTGGATCTTAATATGGACGATTTTTTTCATTTCCTTCTCTTCCTTGTGATGAAGGATACTTAGATTCACCCCCTACTACACTAAAGTTTAGACAATATTCTCATCCACATCTGAGCTACATCTTCAACTACTGGTTCATTACACTTTCTAATATATATCCTATGGAAGTTAGGTTTTGTTACCTCCTTCAGTGGTGGTCGAGAGAGCATGTATGCTAGCCTATTTGTGGCTCCTTTATCGTACTTAATCAATAAATGAAATTGATACAAGAAACCTAACCACTTATAATTCCTCACTTGATGCATCTTGCTCTGACTCTTTATATATTGAAGGGGATGATGATCTATGTGTATAATGGTCTCTTTTCTCAAGAGGTAATGCTTCCACTACTTCATTTCTTGTGTAATCACAAAGATATCCTTATCATTGGTGGGGTAGTCAAGTAGTTCTCCATGAAACAAATTTGAATGGTAGCACACATGACTTCCTCCTTTCTTGAGTATTGCTCCTAATGCATGCCCCTAGCATCCATCTCTAGCTCAAAAGGTCATTGCAAATTTGGCATGGATAAGACTAGAGCATCATTGATTTTATTTTTCAAGTCTTCAAATGATATTTTCTATGTCTTACCCCAATGGAATCTCTTTCCATTGGCCATCATGGCGTGCAATGGCACTACTAATGTAGAGAAGTTTACAATGAATTACCTCAAATACTGAGTTTCTCCCATGAAACTCTTGACCTCTATCACATTGGTGGGAATTGACCATTGGGTGATGGCTACAATATTTTTTGTATCTACCCTAATCTCTCCTCCTCTAATCATGTTTCCAATATATATCAAGGAAGTATTTCCAAACTCACATTTTTGTAAGTTGGCAATCAATTGATTCTTCCCTAAGGTCTCTAGTGCCTACGTCACATGTTAGTAGTGTTCTTTTTAAGTATTTCTAAATATTAGTATGTCATCCATATACACTATTACAAAAGAGTCAATGAAGGGGCATAACACATAATTCATTAGTGTAATAAACATTGAAGGTTCATTACATAATCCAAAAGGAATTACTAACCACTCATGCAAACATTTTCTTGTTTTAAACTTTGTCTTCCACATGTCTTCTACTTTGATCCTTACTTGGTGGTAACCTGATTTGAGGTCTAGCTTAGTGAATAATTTGGATTATTGTAGTTGATACAAAAAGTTTTAAATCCTTGGAAAAGGATATTTGTTCTTGATGGTGGTCATATTTAGGAAATGGTAGTCAATGCACATTCTCTGGATTCCATCTTTCATTGGCACCATGATGATGGGCATACCACATGGCAACATATTGGGTTTGGTGACTCCCTACTCTAGAAACTGTTGCAACTACTTATTTACTTCATATTCTTCAATGACAGACTGCCTATACAGTCCAATATTAAGCAATGGTGACTCTAGCAACAATTGAATCTTGTGTTCAACCTCTCACTTGGGTGGAATTCCACGAGGCAATTGAAACATTTCTTTGTAGGCTTCAATCGATTGTTGTATTTTTTATGTTTCTCACCAATACATCCTTCCAAGGATTCCTTCTTCTCCAAATCATTTCCTTCTTCTTGTTTTTTTTCCTTCCCTCAGGAACAACAAGACAAACTTCTTTGTACTACCCACAAATATTCTATCCTGATGAGCATTGATCAAAGAGAGATTAACTTTGTCCTTGTGTGCATTTTTGGCATATGCTTTTCCATTCTTGACTAGCCTAAAATATTTATCTCTCCTTCTGAAAATGGAATCCCTCACATACAAATATGGACTTCCCAATATGACTCCACATATGTTCAAAGGGACCACATTTGTAACTACTTCATCAACACAGTTTTGATTGATGACAATCTTAAATTTTCACTGCTTGCTCACTTTCAATCCACATCTTTCCTTACCCAACCTAGGGGGTATGGATGCAAATGATCTTGGGTATCTAGACCAAGGTTCTGAACCAGTTGTGCAAAGATCAATTTGGATTTTGAACTGGAATCAAACAAAAATAACTACTTGCATAAATAAAATATAGTCTATCATATCCTAGCTAGGAGCAACTACAGTAACTAATGAGCAACCATAAATTCCACTAATATCCATGGGGGGATTCTTACATATAGATGTTAAGAAACAACAGATTTAGATAACACATACATAAAAAGACATAACCACATTTGACCAAGCTATGAAATTACATGCATAAACTACTCATCATCTCAGGATAAATAATAAGAGAGAAGAAACTAAACTGCAAGAAGAATTATGTTCGCACAAGACAATTTTATAAATGAAACAATAATATTACAGTACATACAAATAGCATAACATCATACTGGAAATAGTTCATAGAAAACAAGCCATCAACAAGAGTAATTCTATCTAACAAAATCGTCCTTGAGGGATTCTCAATAGTAATTCCGAAAATAGTTCCTGAATTTACAATGCTTGAAGAGCCCTTTCAAAATGGGCATCTTCCTTTACTTATAGTAATCTTAGTAACTACCTATGAGGTCTTCTTGGATTATGCAAGAAGAAGTTACAATTCTTTTAAGATTGTACTCTCAATTGGTGTTGACATGTGTTACAATAAGAGGAAATTGATTATAGTTGACAAAAAGACAAAATAGGAGATGGTTGTAGACAATTTCGAATTTGTTTTTTTGTCTTTCTTTACTTGTCCTTGTCACTCAAGTAAACTTCCCAAGCTTCATGTTTTCCTGTAATGGATATGAATCTTTGGTACATGAGTTTTTCCAAGGCATCTTTGTGTGAGAGGGTTTTCATATCC
Organism: Picea sitchensis; assembly: GCA_010110895.2. Lineage (NCBI taxonomy): Eukaryota > Viridiplantae > Streptophyta > Pinopsida > Pinales > Pinaceae > Picea > Picea sitchensis. The sequence goes on along the minus strand of SNQJ01S0086076.1, from coordinate 35,605 downwards.
CTTGTCAAGTTAACAATAAAAGCCTGGATCATATTTTGTGTTTTGGTTGGTTTGATGAGATGTTCTTCATCATCTCTTTTGTTACTATTGTTGTTTCTTTAACATCCTATTTAATTTTCTTCATATTCTATTGGATTTCGTTTTCCCGAGTGCCTTGACAAAAAGAAAGTGCCCTTTATGTGTTAAATTGTGCACTGCCTTGTGGAGTTGTGCACATATTTCAAAGGAATTCTTTATTTCCCTCTCAACCTTCTCTCCATCTTGTTGACAACTATCAAGGGAAGCATATTAAATTTTCCTTTCCAATTCTAATATGTGAGGAAGCTCAGCTTGGGCATCTAGTTCTCAGCTGTCCATCATTGCATATCATTCAAACCTTCTCAAATGGTGGAAAATTCGACATTCCTTGACTATACCAAGCTGTGTTGGGATATTATTTGTGCCGCAAACTACTAGAAGACTTGGAGGTTTTCACACATGTTAGTATCCATCTCGAGTATCTTGTTCCTGACCCTTTGAATGCATATCCTAAATTCATTGAGGCTTCCATTATCTCTTTTCACATGCCTAACCTCTTCTTCCATCTCTCTGATATGATCATCTTTATCTTGATTTTCGTGAACCATGTCTCTGATATTTTGTTTATATTCCATCGTGAAGGCCACATTAGTGGATGAAATAGATATTGGGTCCTTCCTAACATCTTCTGTCATTGAGGTTTATATAATCATTGAGATGGGAGCTCTTCCAATGACTAGTATCTTTTTTTGTTGTTGTACAATTCTGCCAAAGGCCTTGTCAAACCAGAATGTCTTCAAATTGGCCACCTTGCTAGCCTTGGAGGGAGTGAAGATTCCCAATCCAATTTATACAAGTTAGAATTTCCCACCGATAAGAAGGGCTTCAGTCAATGATCCCAGGATATCTATATCGATGGGAGAAGCATCATTGTTCAATGTTTCGTCATAATTTTTCCTCTGATCTTCCTCTGCTTCTTTTCTCACTTCTTTGTCAATTTATATCTTCTCTACTGCTTCCATTACTGTTGTTGCTTTGGCCTTCACTTTTTTTGTCACTTTGGCATCTGCTACTACTTTGGATTTCATTGCTGACTTAGAAACAAATTCTTCTTCTTTTCGTTTCTATTTGTCTACATTCTCATTTTCCTTCAACACTTTTTCTTTTTTCATTTATCACTTTGTCAGTGTTGCTTCCTTAGATTCCCTTTGTTTTCTATACTCTTCCTCTTCATCTTGTGATTCTTTTCTCCTTTTGTTTTCTTTCACTTTAAATTTTTTTATTTTTCTTTCTTCTTTTGTTGCTCCTACTGCTTCAAAAGTTGAAGCTATGGTCACAGTTGTCACTTCTACATCTTCATCAACCTTCATTTGGGTCTCTCAGGATTTTTCTTCATCTGATATTATGCTTAATGGATTTCCATTTCACATGAATAATACCTTATGGTAGGTTCTGTCACAACAGTGAATCTCTTCTTCTTCCCAATTTTCTATTGTGTATTTCCATTAGTGCTTTTTCTTGAGGAAATGCTTCTTTACCACATTTAGGGGATCATGCCTCTGAAACCTTTCTTCCTTGAAGTGGAATGACGTGAGAATGTCCAATTCGTTCTATGATTGCTTAACATCTTCAAAGGAATAGGATCCTACTAAGCATAGATGATTTTAGGGGATAAATTCTTCCAATGGGATAATTTTCCATGGTTTTTCCCAAAAAATGATTCGCCAATTTCCATTTTTTCTAAAAAGAATTCGCCAAAATTCCTTAGAATAAAATTATTTTACCATAAAATATGCCAAATGTTATAGAAACTATATAAAATACTTAGAAATTTGAATATTTTTACAAAATCATTGCCAAGACTTTTATATTTTGCATATTAAGGACTAATAACATTAGCTGATGTTTCTACATTTTAATTCAAATTTCCATATTGAAAATCATTCCTACTACCCAGAGTGGAAAATGAGTCCATATTGTCTTCTTGTCCCTGTAAAGAGCTGCGCTAACTCCATGAATCACATTTTGATAGGAAATTTCTTGTAAGACTAGCCTGTCTAGGATGAATCTCATAAGAAAATGTGGAGCTTCAGTGGCTCTACATATTCTCAAATATGTTCTTTATTCCAGGAGGTACCAATCCCCTATCCTTTAGACTATTTACTATTATTTGTCTTCCATACAAGGTTCATGTGCATAGATAAGTTGGAACAATGGTGCTAGGAATTGATCACAGATCTTGTGATGTTCCATTCTATACTTGTGGTGCTAGAGCACCTTGGATAAAATTTGTATTGCAGGGTTGGTTGGCTACCAATCCCAAGCCATCTTTGGATATTTTTTTGCAGATGCATACCATGTCCAGTAGATAAGAGGAAATATGAAAACTAGGAAATATCTCGAGGATGGTTTCTTTAACTACTTTGATTGCTTCTTTTAGGGATCCTGATAAGATGTTAGCCTAGTTGAAAGTTGACCCAACATAGAAAATGTAATAAATGAGAGGTTCCCAATTTATCAGTAATTTTGAAGCATTGGGTTCCCTATACAATATGCACAACATCACCACAACATATTGGTAAGGTGTTCTCAGCAAGTTGGTGGGGTACTTTCCTGAGGGCCTTGATTTGAACAATTTGTAAGGATTATACGATACCTTCAATAGATCCTTCTCCTTAAGTGGGAATTTATTAATAATATTTTCATCCAATGATAATTCCCCCTTACCCAGGTGGTAGTAGGAGGATATCATTTATTCTTGGAATGATGCCATCAGACATTCCTTAGCATTGAGAATGTTCCTAGTCTCCAAGTGCACATGTATCACTATCCATGAGATGGCCTCTATGTAGAGGAAGGTTGTTGTGTGGGCCTCCACCTTATACAAATTTGACTTTATGATGTTCTTGAAGATCTTAAGGTCAGAGTTGATTTATGCTCCTTGAGGTAAACTTTGATTATTGAACATCTGGTAAACATCATCACATTTAATTGAGGTTTCTCGATCAATAATCCCTTTCTTCCACTTTGAAATTGCTTGTGTGGTGACATACTTAAATTTCCAAAGCATGTCTCTCATTAGTTTACGAGAATACCAATTTTCAAATAAAAACATTATATTCTAACTATTTCACAAGGAAAATAAGTGAAGAAAGATAAAGACTAACATTAATTTATGCATTTGGGTTATTTTTTAGGCCTCTTTGGAAAAATCATAGGGTTCGTGATTTGGACGTCGATACATACCTGTATCGGTGTCAGATAGACCATTTATGCCGATATGGGGTTCTATATCATCACTTGAAGATGATATCTCTACCGAAATTGTGAAGGCTTAATCAAATTTTCGGTAAGTGTCAAGGAGAGGAACCAACTGACTATGTATCAACATCGAAGGGAAGATCGATGTTGATATAGTGAGAACCTCACCGACATCGATCATGAATTTTTTTTCGATAAAGGGTAATGGGTGTCTGTGTCAATCATGTGAAATTCATCGACAAAGGGAACATGTATCAGCGTAGATCATAATATCTTCATAGATATAAATAACCATATATCAATGTTCAATAATTAAACCTCATTGGTGTGGAGAGACTTGTATCGGTGGAAAAAATTTATTAACACCGATACAACTTTGATGTCGAGTTTTAGATAAGTATGGATCAAGGGTGTTACCACGAGTTCAGTCCTACTCTCATCCCATGGATTTTTTCACTCATCTTTAGGCTTAGTAGTGGTTTGAGTTCAGGTTTAGAACATCCAATGAAATTCCACAGGTTGGCGTAGAGGCGAGTTGAAATTGGGACGAGGACTGGTTAGGTTAGGGCCTCATAGCCACAAATGTTGAGATATTAGGACCCACCGAAGAAAGGGAATATGTGCCAAGTAATGGTATAATGTTGGGGGTCAGTAGGGTTAGGGAAGGTCATGGAGGAATACAATGGAATATGAGCTTAGGGCCAACTCACCCTTCCTGGTACCAATATTATATTTGAAATAATGAAACCAAAAGCATGGAAGGAACACGTGGAATAGATGGAATGGTTCCTACCTAGACTTTAAGCTCAACACATGGGAGATAAGTAGGATAATTGTTGAGAACTTCTATCATGGGGATCCTGTTGAGATTCAACAAGAAGATCCTAGTGAAAATTATGCACCTACACTAGGATGGAGCCTCGGGCTATTTTTAGGTGGAAGTCTATTTTTAGATGATGAGAAAATTATATTTATAGATGATGTCTATTTATAGATGGTGAGGGAATTCTATCTATCGATATATGTCGACTAATAATAATAATAATACTAATCTATTTTTAAGGTCACGGCCAAGCCAAAAACCAAATTGGTGTATGAGACCCCCTTGTTTGTGGGACAAGGGACCCCCCTCTGCCCAACGATTTGACTGGTAAAGTCTACGAAGGTATACATACCTTACCCCGCTCTAGATTTGAACTTGTGACCTCTTAGAAGGAAACACATGTTCTTAACCATTAGGCCCACTAATAGTTGGACAATAAATATTAGTCTATTCTCAATGAGCACTTGGAAACAGTTAACTAAAGTGAAAAAACAGTTATCTATAGGAAATTTGAGTTCAAAGGTTGACTGGTGGGACATGCAAGTCGAATTAGTTGTAACTGAGTGATTCGAAGTTGTAACAGAGTTATATGTGTAGTTATGTGAGTTGTNCACTAGGATGGAGCCTCGGGCTATTTTTAGGTGGAAGTCTATTTTTAGATGATGAGAAAATTATATTTATAGATGATGTCTATTTATAGATGGTGAGGGAATTCTATCTATCGATATATGTCGACTAATAATAATAATAATACTAATCTATTTTTAAGGTCACGGCCAAGCCAAAAACCAAATTGGTGTATGAGACCCCCTTGTTTGTGGGACAAGGGACCCCCCTCTGCCCAACGATTTGACTGGTAAAGTCTACGAAGGTATACATACCTTACCCCGCTCTAGATTTGAACTTGTGACCTCTTAGAAGGAAACACATGTTCTTAACCATTAGGCCCACTAATAGTTGGACAATAAATATTAGTCTATTCTCAATGAGCACTTGGAAACAGTTAACTAAAGTGAAAAAACAGTTATCTATAGGAAATTTGAGTTCAAAGGTTGACTGGTGGGACATGCAAGTCGAATTAGTTGTAACTGAGTGATTCGAAGTTGTAACAGAGTTATATGTGTAGTTATGTGAGTTGTAAAGTATTTTAACTCAGTTAAGTGAGTTAAGCTCAGTTGTACTAGTTGTAACCGAACTTACACTAATGAGAGATCAGTGAATTAATTATTAATTAATTCACAACCAGTGATCTCACATGAAACTGAAGATTTACCACTGTTAACTACATGCATGTCAGATCCAGTGGAGACCCAGTTGAGATAATAGGTGAAAGGGACAGTTTGACTATCATTTGTGACATTAGTGAGTGCACTCATGCAACCACACACACATTGGATGTGACCATGAGGATTGCATAGCCTAGGCAAGAGGAATCCAGTAATTGCATGGATTTCCATTAGTAGGGATTGCGCAGAGGAGGCAGGTTGTCTGGAAGCAGTAAATTTGCACATGAATTTGTCAATTTTTGTATGACAATGTGAGACAATTGTATATTGTACTGAGATCTCTTGGATTAGAGTTTTTTATGAGATTGTTTCATGATCCATTATATATACATAATATATGATAGTGGGGTTTTTAGCTTTATGCTTTCCTGGTAAAACATCTATGTTATGTGTGATTGATCTTTCTTCTTGATATTGCAATTGGAAATCGTGTTTTAAATTCCACAAGAATATTAGTAGAAGTGATTTTGTATTTAACAATGGCATATAATTGTTAGATCAGGAGAATCCAGGCAATACATAATTTGTATTAAAATTTCTACATGGTATTAGAGCATAGGAAATTACAGAAGCTGAGTTTGTGATTGGATAGAATTCGAATTTGTAGAAGGACTTTCTTGGTGCTATAGCTGATTCAATATTGATATGGATTTCAATGGATTGAGGTTAGAGTATGCACTCGAGGGAAGCTCGAACTACATTTCTTGGAAGGACAGGATGGAGGAAGTACTCAAAGAGAATGGCTTGAAGGAATTCATTGACAAAGATGTTCCTAAGCCAGATGTTGTAGACACTGCAAATCTTGATGCATGGAAAAAGAAATTGACAAAGGTGAGAAAGATCATGTTGGAGGGAGTATGAGACTGCATTGTCTCAAACCTCCATGGGAAAGCCACACCATATGCAATGTGGAAGACTTTGACAGATCTATTCCAAAACAGTAGCGACCATAGGAAATTGGCGCTCAAAGATAAACTCAGGAAGATCAAGATGGAGAAAGGTGACTGATCCAGGTGGATATTGGTGGTGACCCACCTTTTCCAACTAGCTCAAAATAGTTTTCTGGCAATTTTGGTAATTAACTATTTTTAGCAGTTTTTCGGGTCCTGAACTTCTAGAGCCGTTTTGAGGCCCTAAACGACATTTTTTGGGAAAATGGGGAGCAACATGGAACAAAGTTCATGTTGCTCACACAACAGTTGTAGTCCTCAGATAGATATTTCTAACAATGTATCGAGCGCCCCAAACAGAGATCGTATGCAAAAGTTACACCCCTGGGAAGTTGACGTATCAACTACCCCCATTGGGGCCCACAAACCTTTTGTATTTTCATCTTCCGGGGTTAGGGTTTTGGATTTTCCTTATGTTAAAAATTCCCTTAGAGCCTCATTGTAAAAATCATCTTCTTGCAATTGTGAGTAGCCGTCACATCTCTTCTCAGAGATAAGTTGCCACCATTCTAGTGAGTCTTTCACTCTGTATTTTTACAGTCTTTGTACATTTTTGCTCATTAATATAAAATTGTGTATTACTATATATCTGCGTTTATGGTTTCATCTCTAATACATTTTTTTTTATACTATTGGATATCCACAATATCTCTGTGTATTTCTTTATTATATCTCCACTCTCATTTTGTGCTGAAAATAATCCGGATCAACGACTCCATTCCAAAATATCTCACGAAGTTTGTCCAATGTCGAGATGAGCTGGGGAGTGTGGGAATAACAGTCACTGATGATGATTTGGTGAGCTTGTCTCTCCTAGGACTTCCCAAAAATTGGTACAGTTATCAAGACTCTGTCAATGGAAGGGAAAAATTGCTAGATTGCGAACGACTATGGTTGGATTTTGTGCAGGAGGAGTTCAGACGAAACACCAAAGATGGATCTTCATCAAAGCATGATGATGAAGAGAATTTTTCTTTGGCTGCCAAGGAAAGGAAAGGGAAGGGGAAGAAATTCCATTCAAAATCTGATTCTAAAGGAAAGAAGCTAGATTTTTCCAAAGTGAAGTGTTTTCACTGTCACGAACATGGGCATCTCGCTACTAACTATCCGCAGAAGAAGAAGAACAAGAAGGTTGATGGAGTTGCATATGGTGAGGCCCTTGCCTTGAAATTTGAACTTGAAATCTTCTTGATCGCATGCATGGCATCAAGTGCATTGGGATCAGTGTGGTATTTGGATAGTGGCGCTTCCTTCCACATGACGTGAGATAAGGAGCTTTTCAGTGACTTGGAGGAGAGAGATCTCAAAATCCATATAGAGATGGGCGACGATGGGTGATACAGTGCGACTGGCATTGGTACCATTAACTTTAAGAGGGAGTCAGGTAAACCATTTCAATTGAAATATGTTATGCATGTTCCAGTTCTAAAGAAAAACTTGTTCTAGTCGCAATGTTGGAGGACATAGGCTATGATGTTGTTTTCAACGATGGAAAATCATTCCTGGGACATAAAAAAATGGGTCAAGTCAAGATGATAAGGATTCGAGTTAAGAATCTCTAAAAACTGGAGGTAGATGGTTGTGATGCAACGATGGGCAATGCAAAAAAAATTGTGAGCCGGAATGAGGGTGAATTATGGCACAGACGATTGGGCCATCTTCGTCATGGAGCCTTGAAAATCATGCAACAAATATCTACTGGACTTCCAATGGGAACACTTTCTTAGTTAGATCAGTGCAAGGGTTTCACCATGGGGAAGTATGTAAAGTCCACCTTTCATGAAAAGGAAAACTGTGCTTCAGTGATTCTGGAGAGAGTTCACAAAGACGTGTGTGGACCATTCTCGGTTGCTTCAACAACAAAACATAAGTATTATGTTATTTTTATTGATGATGTTTCTTGTAAATGTTGGATCTTCTTCATGCAGAAGAAGGATCAAACATTCTCAAATTTCTTTGAGTTTAAAGCATTGGTGGAGAAAGAGTCGGGGAAGCAAGTGAAGGCTCTAAGGAGCGATAATGGCGGAGAATCCATCTCTAACGAATTCAAAGACTTTTGCAGCAAAGAAGGAATTCAAGGAGAACTCATAGCGCCTCATAACCCACAACAAAATGGGGTCGTGGAGAGGAAGAACAGAACGATTGTGGGTGCAACACGAGTGATGTTGCATGATCAGGGCCTACCAATGCATTTGTGGGTAGAAGCATGCAACACTGCAGTTTATGTGAAAAACCGTTTTCCTCATAGAGTACTTGGCATGAGTACACCTGAAGAAGCTTTCACTGGTAAGAAACCCGATGTTTCTCATTTTAATATTTTTGGCTCATCTGTTTATGTGCATGTGGCCAAGAACGCCAGGAAGAAGCTGGAGCTAACTGCTGAAGTTGGGATATTTTTGGGGTACACAGAAACACCCCATAATTATCATGTGTATTTTCCTAACAATAAGATGACTATTATGTGACAGGATATAAAATTGGATGAGGGGAAATCCATGCGGTTGTCGCTTGAGAGGGAGTTAGAATTGCATGCATATGAGGAGTTGTTGGTTCCCAAAGATGAGTCTCAAGATGTGGATTAGCCACATGAGGAGGTTCATGGAGTGGAGGAAGCCACTCATGTAAAGCCATCCATCAGAAATGGAAGAAAGCGCACCACAGATGCTGATAGATTGAGACTAGATGCTCCACAGAATGTAGGAGCCCCTACTTCACAGTGTAGACATAGATAGTCTCCTGATCGATTTACTGGATACATGGATCTCATGAGAAAATTTATTGTTATTGAACCATCTTCCTTTCAAGAAGAAGTGTAGGATCCCACTTGGGTTGATGTAATGGTGGAGGAGTATGACTCCATTATAAAAAACAGTGCATGGGAAATTGTCCCAAGACCAGTCGACAAATCAATGGTAGGTTCGAGATGGATCTACAAGGGTAAGATTTTAATCATTGTTATTTATGTTGATTATTTAATATTGACTGGTGATGAGAAGCTGATACACTCATTCAAGGAGGACATTTCAAAGGAGTTCGAGATGAAGGATATGGGCCTCCTTCATTATTTCCTTGGATTGGAAATATGGCAGTGAGATGGTGAACTTTTTGTGTCTTAAGGAAAGTATGCAAGGTAGATACTGGGTAAGTTTCACATGGAGGGATGAAAACCCATGGATACTCCTCTTCCAGGAAACTGAAAGAAAGACGATGCTACTTCTGGAGAGGTAGTGGATGCTACTGTCTATCGACAGTTAGTGGGTTCGCTAATGTATCTAGTGAACACAAGATTGGACATTTTCTATGCAATTAACCAACTGAGTCAAGCGATGGTTAAGCCTACCAAGCTCTTTTGGAAGGAGGGTAAGCATGTCCTAAGATACCCGAGGGGCTGATGCAGAAGCATCTCTCCATGCAGCCAGCCAGCCACGTCAGCACGCACTCATTCAGGGCTGAAAGGGAGGCGCAACCTCATTTTGAATTTGAATTCAATGTAAATTAATGCCTTAGGCTGGTGAGCCATGAATGCCATGCCTTTGCTCAGGCTGTAGATAAGATAGGAATTTATTATAGATTGGCTGAG
>SNQJ01S0086076.1:14446-25677 GCA_010110895.2 Picea sitchensis | reverse complement strand
ATTTTCTGTCATTATATGCATGTCTGTATGTGTGTGTTCATTATATGCTGCAATTGTGTATTGTTATCATGTATTTGCAAGGGATTGGTTTGGTTTCAGGATTGGGAGGTCTTTGAGGGTTCATGCCATGAGGTCATGACAAAGTGTTGAGACTCTGAATACCAGTGCAAGGGTGGATGCACTTCTGAACTCGTGAGGAGTCAGACAAAGACGTGCTGAGAGCACCAACCTTGAAGTCAACAATTCATACAGAGGGAGGACTTTTGGGCTTACTGAACACCTCAATAGTCAGGGCAGTGTAGACAAGACACTGTTGTGGACAGGATCTCTGAGGAGTTCTGTAGGAGCTCTACCAAGAGGGTATCGAGCGTATATAAGGAAATAACTCTGTGGTGAGTTCTGAAGGACCGGAATTTTGTTAAGGATTCTGGGGAGCTCCGTCTGGAGGATGTGAGCGAAGTGGGTAAGCACAAGCTGAAAGTGTAACTGTTGGGTGTTCTGTGCCAGAGATACTCCGCCGGAAGGGCGTTCAGAGAGAGCGCAGATAGCCAGGAGGAAGAACTCTGTGAGTTCTGTTATCTGAAGGAAGCATCCACTGAGGGAGCTTTTACTGGGTTACTGAATACCCAGAGTACTCAGCAATAGGTTGCTTGAGTTGGGAGACTGCCAGGAAACCTTATATTCTCCATCTGCGAGAGAAAGAGAAGAAGAATCGAGCTTCTGTAGAGGTCGAAGCTACAGGAGGAGCTTAGGACGGATAGCACTTTGCGCGCAAGGAATTCTGTTGCAGGAAGTGCATAGAGTCCGGATGACTTCCACACTTGGAGAGTCGTTGGAGGCCGAGCATAGGGAGCGCATGTGAAAGATCTCTGAAGGAGTCAGAGTTGATAAAGATCAGGAGGAATAGTTCCTTGCAGATAGTGTGGAACAGGTCCTGGAGGGATTCGGACTGGAGAACTTTGAAGTGGAGGAGATCTCCAAGAAGAAAATCAATGGCCAGGGTTCGCAGGCGAGACTCGCGAAACCCTGTCGATCGTCGGATCGTGGAGAAGTTGCGCAGGAGTTAGCCCAAAGGCACAGAAGGGAACCGACCATCAGATATCAGCATATCGGGCTTCGACATTTGACGAGGAAAGAGTTTCGTGCTCATTGAAATCGTGAGTTGCGATTTCCCGAATCAACGGGAGTCGTCGATCAGAGCAGGGACAGGTGGCGCGCGATCCCGAGAAGTCGGACTTCGGGGTTTCGGCGTTCGGTGTTTCGGGGTTCTCGACGTCAAGGAATTCTTGCATCGTGGATTTGCGATCTGCGAAATCCCGAAGTGACGTGGCATGTGGGACCGCGGTTGCTAGTGGAGTACAGGTGGAAGCACATAGGCATATTGGGGATCGAAGTCCCGATAGAAGGAAGAGGTGGAGGTGTCAAATCCACACGTGCCATCGCATATCGGCATATCGGAGTTCGGGGTTCGGGGATTCATAGTGTAAGTGAATCATGACATTTCCTTCGCCGATTCCTCGATAGGGAAATCTCCAATATCAGGAAGGGTTGACCCATTGACCATCGGGGTTTGGGGTTTTGAGTTGCATGTGACTGCACTCACAGAATTCGCGAGATCGCGAATTCCGATTTCCTGATTTCCGAAAGGGAGATCGCCAAAGGAGCTTACTGTGGGTAGTGGACTCCCGAGTGGAGTGGAAGAGTACTTTGACTCTTCGGGCCTGTAAGACGAAGAAGGTCCTGATGAGAGAAGGGTGGAACCATGAGGGTTGCCGATCCATTGCGTCAGGGGCACATCTAAATATGGCTTATGGTACATACATAAATATGAGGTGAAGTTGCATGGCTTCACGGATGTAGATTGGGCGGGCAACCCAACAGACAGAAAGAGCACATCAGGGGGGATATTTAGTATTGGATCTATAGTTGTTTCTTGGTACAATAGGAAATAGAGATCCGTGGTACTCAGTTCAGCAGAAGCGGAATACATGGCAACGATTCAAGATGCATGTGAGGCTATCTGGATGAGAAAGATCTTGGTTGGTTTATTTGGTTCTCATTTAGATTTGACAATGATTCATTGTGATAATTAGAGTTGCATTAAACTCTTGATTAATCCTATGTTTCATGATATATCTAAGCATATATATATTCAGTATCATCATACCAGAGATTGTGTGCAGCGGAAGATCATGTTTCTTTAGTACATTCCTATGGAAGATCAAGATGCAAACATTCTGACGAAGGCGCTGACCAGGAGCAAATTCAAATACCATAGAGACATGATAGGGTGAAGGATAATCCATTTCTTTTTGAGAGGGAGTGTTGAGATTCAACAAGAATGTCCTAGTGAAAATTATGCACCTACATTAGGATGGAGCCTCAGGCTAGTTTTAGGTGGAAGTCTATTTTTAGATGATGAGCAAATTCTATTGATTGATGATGTCTATTTATAGATGGTGAGAGAATTTTATTTATAGATGTATGTCAACTATTATTATCCCTTAATAATAGTTGGACAATAAATATTAGTCTATTCTCAATGAGCACTTGGAAATAGTTAACTGAAGTGGAAAATCAGTTAGCTATAGGAAGTTCGAGTTCACTCAAAGGTTGACTAGTGGGACATGCAAGTCTAATTAGTTGTAACTGAGTGATTCAAAGTTGTAACAGAGTTATATGTATAGTTATGTGATTTGTAAAGTAGTTTAACTCAGTTAAGTGAGTTAACATCAGTTGTACTAGTTGTAACTGAACTTACACTAGTGAGAGATCAATGAATTAATTATTAATTAATTCACAATCAGTGATCTCGCATGCAACTGAAGATTTACCACTGTTAACTACATGCATGTTAGATCCAGTGTAGACCCAGTTGAGATAACAGGTGAAAGGGATAGTTTGACTATCATTTGTGACATTAGTGAGTGCACTCATGCAACCACACACACATTGTATGTTCCCATGAGGATTGCATAGCCTAGGCAAGAGGAATTCACTCATTGCAGGGATTTCCATTAGCAGGGATTGCGTAGAGGAGGCAGGCTATCTGGAAGCAGTAAATTGGCACATGAATTTGTCAACTTTTGTATGACAGTGTGAGACCATTGTATATTGTACTGAGATCTCTTGGATTAGAGTTTTGTATGAGATTGTTTCATGATCCATGATATATACATAATATATGATAGTGGGGTTTTTAGCTTTATGATTTCTCAGTAAAACATCTGTGTTATGTGTGATTGATCTTTCTTCTTGCTATTGCAATTGGCGATCGTGTTTTAAATTCCACAAAAATATTAGTAGAAGAGATTATGTATTTAACAGTGGTATATAGTTGTTAGATCAGGAGAATCCAAAAAATACATAATTTGTATTAAAATTTCTACAGATCCCTTGTCAAATATGCTATGAGTTCTTGTCTTTGGTAACCAATAGTGAAATATAAGACTTGGTAGGGTTTTATAACCCCTTTTTCATTTACTCAACACAAAAATTGATGCAATAAAAGCATGCATTAATGATCATCACTTAAAATTGGATCAGTGATGATCGTGTAAACCATTCCAACAGATAAATCTCAAGTGGAAAGTAGGTGGTCTCCTCACATATTTTACATTTGGAGGTGTTCAAGGGCAAGTAGAACCAACAAGAAAGTACACACAAGAAAGGAGAACCACATTGTTGGAAAGCAGGTGGTCTCCTCAGATATTTTACATTGTTGGGAAAAAGGTGTTTTATCTTATGTTCATGCCACAATATTCTTCTCATTCCACTTCTTTTTATTTTTCTTCTTTCTATATTTCTCTTGTGGTTCTCCTTTCTTGTGTGTACTTTCTTGTTGCTTCTGATTGTCTCCCTCAAGGTAATGTTCTTGAATACTGGCCTCATTAACCCTCTTTTCTATTAATAACATTAGTTTTATATGAATAAGAAGTAACAATTCCCCCAAAGACTTGACTAACATGTCTATACTTTTGAGAGATACTCCAATTTAAATTTATCTCTTCCTAAACTTCATCATGAACACTTGCATTGTTTTTCCTTGTCTTTTCCTGAAGTAATGTCATGCCATTTGTTAGTGTTCCTCATATCCTATTGGAAAAACTTGAGATTTTATCATGTCCTTGAACACCTCCAAATCAGTCATTCGTGGCTCATTTCCTTGTGCTATGTTGACTACATCACTCTCCCACCATTCTAAACCATGACCTTTAAGCTTCAACCGAGAAAATGCAATCTTTTGTTTTCCAGTTACTTCATGCATGTTGAGGTATAATTCCATTTGTTGTAGCCATTGGTTCATCTTGATAGCATCCAATTCCCCATCATATGACTTGATGTCCACCTTGGCCTCCACAAAAAAAGGTACGCATGTCTTACTATAGCTGCAATATCCCATCTCTAGATCATTCTTACACTCTGTCTCTAGCTTATTTTCTTCCCCACTTGGGGTCTTCATGAATAGCCTCTGGTGATGGAGTTTATTTGCATTACGTTTCCAATAGTTTTGACACCATCAATATTAATGTGACCAAACTCTGCTCAAATCAATCCAACCTGACCTTGGCATCTTCTTCCTCCTCTTCTGCATAATGTTCCCCTGACATTCTTGGTGCTCTAATTCACTCTATCACTAGAAACAAATATTGTCAACTTCTTTTGTAATCACTGCAAGTACTTACGATACAAGTCTCACTAAATGCATTCAAATGTATCTTCTGATACCATATGATTTGTAAATGAGAGGTTTATACCTATTTGTCTCACCAACATATAATTATCTACCATTTTATTATAGTCTTATCTCTTACTAGCTAAAAGAAACTTGACCAAAAAAGCTAATAGTCAAGTCGATAAATAACAGACCCATCGACCATCCACAAGTCAAGTCAACCCAAATACTGACTAGTTGTATTCTTTGATGGTTGGGTTAGCTAAGTGAAATACTAGTTGACCTCTATCAGTCAGGTTTGCTAGATGATATACCGGTCATCTTTCATGTCAGTCGGGTTGACCAAAATATGGATTGGACTACTTTCTCAATGGTTGGGTCGGATAAGGGGAAAACTAGTCAACCACTATTATTTGGGTCGACTAGATGAAAAACAAGTGGAATTTCTAGTCGATCGAGTCGACCACATGACATCCTAGTCAACTAAAGAAGAGGAAATCAAATTGTGGGGAAGGAGTCGACCAACGATGAATAAAATTTTTTGAGGGATGTGTCGGGTCGACTACAACGAAGAGAATCACTCAGAAGGATAATTTTACATCCTGCTGTGAAGGGAAATCCTTTGAATGTTGAATTTGTAAACCAACAATCAAAATTCCCGAAGGGAGAATTTGAAAACCAACAACTTGGAAAAACGTTTAGAGAGTGAATGTGGTAACCAAAAAAAAATAAAAAATGTTTGGAAGATGAAGTGGGTAACCAATGAAGAGAAACATGTATGCGATTCGTGGGTAAATAATAAATGTCTTGGAAACACCAAAATGCAAATTTTTGTCTATATTCATCCCGTGGGAAAAGGAAAACACCCCAACAATTTCAAAAACATGATGCACGACCAAATGATAAAGTGTAAACACCAAATTGTAGTAAATTTGACTTTGGGAGTGAGAGAAAATCCCCAACGACTCTTAAAACAAAATTCGAGACCCCCAAGACAATAAAAATATCTCTGGAAGGAAAGATGTTGACTTCCAAACATCAAAGTGGATTTACAAGTGTGGTTAAAGAGTTGTTAGATTGGATTACTAGCCCATGTGAATTGCATCTAAGAAAGAACGAGTTCAATTCTAACTAGCATAGATTTCTCTTTACGAAAGCAAAACACAAACCACCATTAATTTTTAGTGCACACCATTTATCATTAAATTACATTGCAAACATTTCCACCTAGAGACAATGAAATCTAAATACAATCAACACACGTAGAAATCATAGTTTAACCTTGAAACCCAAATGGGAAAACCAACATACTTTTCACTTTGGCCAGGCTCTTTATTATTCAACAATGGGCAAGTTACATGGTCGTTGGTTCATCTCTATGCTCCTTAGTGACATCTAAGAAACCTCTTCACATCATCCACAGTCAAAGAACCCTTTTTTCATTGTGGGGAAAACATGATCTAGGAGACTAAGTCAATTGGGAGGATAGTTGGAACGCCAGGCATCCACAACTTTTCAGCTTCTCTTGAGTCTGTTTCTCCTCATTCTCATTTTTTATTTGTCTTTTCTCCCGGGGGAAAATATCTCATGAAAGTATCATATTATTCTAATAAATTATTTCTTTATGTACAATAATATTTTACATGACTTCACATCTCATATTACTTAGACTACATTGAATACAAGAGTGGAAATTATTCATGATGACATGGGGCCCTTCACGCCAACAAGTTGAACTCCATTTTTTGTAGACTTAAAATTTTCCTGTGTTGATCATGCTATAGCTTGTGATGAAATCCTATTGTTATTGTCGGATCAGATTTGGATCAGATGGGATCATTGGGGCCAATTAGTCAATTGGTACCATTGAACACTTAGTAAGTGAGCTAGGTGTTTGATGAAGGCATTGGGACTAATATTTTAATAGGCCCTCTCAAACACCTCAAACTACATGCACAGATTATTTGGAGATTCCCTTGATGATATGAATATTTTTTCCATGTGGCACCTTCCCATAGGTCCACGTATGACTTTCAAACTCCATGTGGCAGATGATGACATTATCCACATGGAGTACCCGATCATCTTCTCCTAGTGATGCCACTAGTCCTATTGCAGTATGAAAAATCACCTTTTTATTTGAAAGAAAAATAATTAGTTTGAATTGTGAATAGGGTTGAGTGACCACTAATTTCATGCACAAAGGGTGGCCCAATGGGTCTAGTGGGACCAATATTCAATTGGTTCCCTTTAACACTAACTATGATCTGAATTTTAAGGGGGTATATGGTCTAAATTCGTATGAAAAAGTCATAAAGTCATAAAGCTAATAGATTTCCCATGTGGATCAAGGAGATTCCCACCTCCTCATTAATTAATTGGGATAATAGGTTACCCATATGGGTCAAAGAGAGTCCCACCTCTCCATTATTTGATTAGGGTTCATTTTCCACTACTTAGTTAGTTGGGTAGTTAGATATATTATTATAATAATAGAGACTCATTTAATGAGCTCTATAAATTATTGTATTGGGTTTTATTTTCCACTACTTAGTTAGTTGGGTAGTTAGATCTATCATACTAATAATAGATACTTATTTAATGATCTCTTTTTGACTTTTCCCAATGGACCATTTTATAATGCTATATAAAGGCCTATCAAGCCTTCTCATAATATCAAGTTACTCATTTTTCCTTCTCTCATATTTTCTATTGTTCCTTGTGAGATTAATTACCTCTGAGTGATTTAGTAGTAATTGGTTTTAGAGGTGAGGCTCCTCTTTGAGCCTCACCTCTCGAGTACTTCATTTACATTTTTTTGTCCATGCTTCTTTTCATGAAATATTGGCACATCTAAGGTCCTCCTCTCTCACCATTATAGCCATCCAGATCTCATCCCATGAGATTCATATCAGTGGTATTAGAGCAGGTACGCTCTCCATCGGGACAAGCCTTTGAAGAATGCTACGGCTTCAAACATTTGCATAAATAACAAACCTCCTTTTCATACTATCATAATCGATTTGTCAGGCCATACACTGTAAGCATCACAGTTGGTCCACAAGAACTACAGGCATTTTATTTTTCCCTCGAATCTTCGTTCACCATTACAAGGAAAACCATACATGGATTCACTACATCCATACATGTATCCACTACATCCATACATGTATCCACTACATCCATTGTTTTGCAACAGTTTCAACAATTTTTCAGGGTTTCCATGCTTTCCACGGAGGTTCCACAACCTCTACAATAGCCCATGCTTCCCTACAAACCCTTGTCATCCTTTGTGTCCCTCTACACTTAGCAAAATTAAAAGAGGTGATGCAAACTCTACACAAAATTTCAGAGGCTCTACCATATCTCATTGGAAACATCGCCTCAATATCTCAAATGGGTATTTCATTGAATCACATTTGGATTTATGGTTTGAGAGATATCATCGATTGAATCTGTTAGGGTCCTAACCCGCACATAGGTAGATCAATATATTCATATGTAATAAAGGTCAATATTAATAAGGCCTTTCAATAAAATAGAATAAGACATATGTAAAAAGACCTAATAGAAGCTTCCGCTTCTAGAAGGATCTTCCTCTAGATGCTTCTCTTGATAGACATATTTAGTATAAATAAGGGTCGAGGGTATGAAAACCCTAGCTTGGAGATTATTATAACAGAGCGCTGCTCGATTGGAGGTTGCCCCCTCAAAGAGTTCCGTGAACATTGCTTTATGAATCAAAGTGCTATTTTTGTTGTTGTTCTTATATCATTTTTGTGTTATTGTGGAGATTATGTTGGTTATATTACTGTTATTCTTCCATTTCTAGCATTTTAATTTTGTTCTGCATATTTCTTATATCTGGTATCTTGCAAGTGGTATCATAGCACTTTCCTTGGTAGAAATTGTGGGAATTGTTTTCTAGGGTAGAGACATATTCCGACGTCTTTAAGCCACAGAGATCTGTCGTTACGTGCATAAATCCACGGTTGAGGGATTCATACACGCAAGAAATACAAGTGGTTCTTAAGCACACATTTGTTGGCCACCCTTGTAACCCCTGTTGGTACCCCTTCGAGTGGTAGCGCATCAGACAACACCTGTGTACGGATTGGCCTAGATTTCCTGAAGCCCTCTTTAGATAAACGTATCGGTCGCTGGAGTGCTATAGTGTCACCGAGAACAACACTCAAGAAGATAATCTCTAGTACTTGGGTAGTCGGGTAGTACGGCTAAGGGTACGGTCTATCCTCCTTAGTTAGTTCCCTAAGATATTGGGTTGAGTACTACATTTGGACCCCGCATGTATATCAGAGAGATATAGCACAGGGAAAACCCTTGTCTGTAGAACCCTTGAATACCTAACCCTTGGGGGACATAAACATAAACAAATTAAAACAAACCAGATCTATTACCATGCAACTGTGTTCAGGTTGTCAAGTAAATACACATTTCTTTCTGGTTAAGCATTTGGGGATTTCCATTGGATTCATCTCTTTTCCCTTATCACAATCCTCCATATCATTTTTTGGAAAAAAAATTGACCCCGCCCGCCCCTTTTCAGTTCACCCATCTTCATGGCCCATACCCGTAGCCATGATCTGGAAACTCGCTTCAACACCTTGCAATCTGGTTTCCTTGAGACCCAAAAAGAAGTGAAACAACTCAGTGCTACTGTTGCCTCCATCGATTCATCCATCAATACAACCATAAATACAACCATGCAGTCCTCAATGGAGGAAGTCAAACAAGAACTGACCACCTAGCTTGAATCTGTCTTTGCATCACTTTGCACCAAACTTAAGATCCCTACAGATGACCCTTTCTATAAAGCACCTCCAAATATCGAAGGCGAACATTCCTCCCATTCCCATACCTTTCAGCCCCATCACTTTCAAGGTGACCTACGCCTTCCGCGGGTGGGTGTGACCAAATTTGATGGCTCGGACCCCACTAGTTAGGTAAACCAAATGGAACATTATTTCTCTTTATACGGCATCACAGATGACTTGGCCAAACTACGGTATGGTGTTATCCATCTTGATCAAGAACGTTGGCAATGGTGTCAATGGAGAAAACTTCCTGTCAAGGGTATATTGCTTAGACCCAATTTGTGACTGAGCTTTATGAACACTTTGACATGAACACCAACCATTTGGGCCATTTGACAAAGTTGAAACAATCCAAAACAATATAAGACTTCATAGATGCCTTTGAGCACCTGGCTTTTCGAACAGAGGGCATGTCTGATGCTTTCTTTTGAGAGTGTTTTATCAGTGGCCTCAAGGAGGATATTCGGGCCCATGTCCTCATGGCTCGACCTTCGAGTTGGGTGGAGGCTACTAAAAGAGATAAAGAAGCACAACAGGTTGTATCATCTCAAAACCTAAAACCCTCCTTTATCCCTCGCCCTAAACCCGTCACTCCCACTACTCCCTCTGCCCCATTAAAGATCCAAAAATTGACCAGGGATGAAAATGGATAAACACCAACTCAAAGGCCTTTGTTATAATTGTGATGACAAATATTTCCCGGGCCACAAGTGTAAGGAACAAAATCTTTTTATGGCCATCTCTGAGGATATTTTGGAAGAGGATGTTGAAACTCCCCTTGTGTCTGAGTCACTTGAAATCACTAACATAACCCCTCCCTCAGACCCTCCCAAAGTAGAACCTGTCATTTCCCTCAATGCTCTCACTAGATTTTCCGCTACCCAAACCCTCAAGTTAATCGGTTACATCAAGCATCGAAAGGTCATCATTCTGGTTGATAGTGGAAGCACCCATAATTTTATTCATCGCTGCATTGCCCAAGAAACTCATTGCTACATCCATGCTGTCAACAATTTCCAAATCATGATTGCCAATGGTGGTTCCATGAAATGTGGAGGGTGTTGTGAAAATGTGTGTCTCCAAATTAGTAACTACCACCTAAAATCCCATATGTTTGCTATCGACATGGGTGGTTGTGACATTGTGTTGGGTACAGACTGGCTAAGAACTTTGGGTCCCATTCTCATGGATTTTAAGGCATTAACCATGCAATTTGACTAGGAAGGCCACCAATATAAATTCCAAGGCATCACTGTTGGTTCACCCGAGGTCATTAGTTCCCATCACTTGGAAAAGCTGCTTAAAAAAGGTCATTCTGGTGTCATTTCCCAACTCCATGCCATATAAGCAACAAAGACACCCCCGGTGCCACATGACCTCCAAGCTCTCCTTTCTAAACATCAAATGGTATTTTCCACTCCCCAAGGACTCCCTCCTTCCTGTGGTGTTCATGATCATTCCATTCCCCTTGTATCCGGAAGCCTTCCTCCCAATATCCGTCCATATCACCACCCCTTTTCACAAAAAAAATGAAATTGAGAAAATGGTCCAGGAACTCCTTAATGCAGGAATTATCCACCCTAGTATGATCCCTTACTCTTCTCTTGTAGTCATGGTCCTGAAGAAAGAAGGTTCTTGGAGAATGTGTCCTGACTTTTGTGCCCTCAACAAACTGACCATTAAAGACAAATTTCCCATTCTTGTCATTGATGACCTCCTCG
>SNQJ01S0086076.1:0-14436 GCA_010110895.2 Picea sitchensis | reverse complement strand
CCACTATGAGTTTTTGGTCATGCCCTTTGGCTTGTGTAATTCCCCCTCCACCTTCCAAAGCCTCATGAATCATGTCTTCCATCCCTTTCTTCATCATTTTGTCTTAGTTTTCTTTGATGATATCCTCATCTATAGCAAAACCTAGACAAACCATCTTACTCATGTGGATCAAGTTCTCCATCTCCTCTCTCAGCACCAACTTTTTCTGAAATAGTCTAAATGTGCTTTTGGTGCCTCAGAAGTAGAATACTTGGATCATCTGGTTGGCAAGGATGGCGTCAGGATGGATCCGAAAAACATTGAAGCTATTAAAGACTGGCCGCACCCAAAGACTCTCAAAATATTGCATGTATTTCTGGGCTTAACAGGGTATTATCGCAAGTTTTTTAAGAACTACGGAAAGATTGCAGCACCTCTCACTACTCTCCTAAAAAAGAACTCTTTCACTTGGACTCCAGTCACTGCTCAAGCTTTTCAAACCTTAAAGATGGCCATGTGCACCACTTCGGTTCTGGCCCTTCTTGATTTCACAAAGACCTTTGTGTTGGAATGTGATGCCTCAGGGAAACGAATTGGTGTTGTCCTTATGCAAGAGGGTCGACCTTTGGCCTTCACTAGCAAGCAATTGTCTGAAAGGTATCTGGGAAAAACCATTTATGAAAAGGAAATGTTGGCTATTTTGCATGCTGTTGATCTGTGACACCCTTATCTCTTGGAGCAACACTTCCAAATTAAGACCGATCATCAAAGCCTCAAGTACTTTCTGGAACAATGCATTTCCTCCCAGGAGCAACAAAAATGGGTGACTAAGCTCTTTGGTTATGATTATGAGATCATTTACAAGAAGGGAAAAGACAATGTAGTGGCAGATGCACTGTCCCAAAAATATGAAGAAGAAGGATTCCTTTTTCTCTTTCTTTCATTGTACCCGAATGGCTCCAAGCTGTGCGCCAGGAATGGCTTCAAGATCCCAAAAGTTTGCATCTAATCCAACAATTGTAAAACAAGGCTCCGACTCCCCCAGAGTACTCTTGGCTCCAGGATGAGCTTCGATACAAAGGCCGTTTGTATTTAAGTAAAAAATCAAAGCTTAAATCCATGGTACTTTCTGAGCTTCATGCTACACCCACAACGGAACACTCAGGGTTCACCAAAACATATGACAGGGTCAAACATTCTTTTTTCTGGGATGGTATGAAATAGGACATCCGTAATTTTTTCGCTGAATGTGAGGTGTGTCAACGCAACAAGGGAGAAATAGTCAAATCTCTGGGCACACTACAACCGCTTCGGATTCCACCTGCTATTTGGAAGGATATCTCTATAGACTTTATTACCAGTTTACCCAAATCAGGGAATAAATCAGTCATAATGGTGGTTGTGGATCGCCTTTCAAGTATGCTCATTTGTGCGCTCTTCAACACCCATTTACTACATCCATGGTGGCTCAACTTTTTATGGACCAGGTCTTCAAGATTCATGGCATGCCGCACTCTATTGTTTCTGATCGTGACCCAACTTTCACAAGAAATTTTTGGCAATAACTGTTCAAGCTACATGGCACCCAATTGCATCTCATCACAACTTATCATCCCCAGATTGATGGTCAAATAGAGGTTGTCAACAAGTGTTTGGAAACATATTTGAGGTGTTTTGCCTCTGAAAAACAACATCAGTGGGCTCAATGGTTACCCCTAGCTGAATGGTGGTACAACACTTCCTACCATACAACTACTCGCATGACTCCTTTTGAAGTGGTATATGGACAGAAGCCACCTTCAGTTCTCTCATACTTACTGGGTACCTTGAAGGTCTAGGCAGTTGACCAAACACTTACAGTTCGAGAGGATATTCTTCATACCCTTAAAGAGAACTTGGTCATGGCACATAATCACATGAAGCAACAAGCAGATCAAGGTCGCTTTGGATGTCAATTTGCAGAAGGGGATCAAGTGTTTCTGTGACTGCAACCATACAAGCAAACTTCCCTCAAGGCTGAGCATTGTCAGAAGCTAGTGCCCAAATTTTATGGTCCTTATACAGTTCTCAAACGTGTGGGACAAGTTGCATATCGATTAGCTCTGCCCAGTCAGTCAAAGCTACATCCTGTTTTTCATGTTTCATGCTTAAAGAAGGTGATTGGAACTAGGTGCCAAATTCAAACCAACCTTCCAGAGTTAGCTAAAGAAGGATCCATTTGGCTACAACCCAAAGCAGTTTTGGACCAACGTGAGCATTGCCTGCGTTAGAGAACCATCAAGGAAGTGCTAGTTCAGTGGAAAGATACGACTCCAGTAGATGCCACTTGGGAACCAACTACCATTCTGCAGCAGTTTCCACATCTCAAGCCTTGAGGACTAGGCTGTTTTTAAGGGGGCGGACATGTTAGGGTCCTAACCCGCACATAGGTAGATCAATATATTCGAATTTAATAAAGGTAAATATTATTAAGGCCTTTCAATAAAATAGAATAAGGAGGATGTAAGAAGACCTAATAGAAGCTTCCACTTCTAGAAGGATCTTCCTCTAGATGCTTCTCTTGAAAGACATATTTAGTATAAATGAGGGTCGAGGGTATGAAAACCCTAGCTTGGAGATTATTGTAATAGAGCGCTGCTCGATTGGAGGTTGCCCCATCGAAGAGGCCCGTGAACATTGCTTTCTCAATCAAAGTGTTATTTCTCTTGTTGTTCTTATATCATTTATGTGTTATTGTGGATATTATGTTGGTTTTATTACTTTTATTCTGCCATTTCTAGCATTTTATTTCTGTTCTGCATATTTCTTATATTTGGTATCTTGCAGAATCCCAGCATGTATTTGACCCAAGGAGGCCGTGCATACCACCATATTGAACACAACTTTTATCCCTTCTCAGGAAAATACAAAAGGATTTCCACATATGGCTGTAACAATCTCTTCAATATCTCAAATGGGTTTTTCACGAAATCTCCTTTTTCTTCTTGGTTTGAGAGATATCATTGATTTAATATTAGCATGTATTTGACCCAAGGAGGCCATGTGTACCACCATCGTCAACGAGATTATTCTCCGTGATCAAGAAACTATAGAAGTATTTCCACATATGGATGGAAAGATATCTTCAATATATCAAATGGTTATTTCATAGAATCTCATTTGACTTACTGGTTTGAGAGATATCATCGATTGAATCTCAACATGTATTTGACCCAAGGAGGTCACACGTACCACCACCTTCAAAGGTATTTTTCTCCCTTCTCAAGAAAGTACAGAAGGATCTCCACATATGAATGAAAATATCTCTTCAAGATATCAAATGGGTGTTTCACAGAATTTCATTTTGTTTTCTGGTTTATGAGATATCTTTGTTTGAAGCAACACATGTATGTAACCAGCGTGGTCACACACCCTTCAAATTCGACCTGGTTTTTATCACTCCATTGGCCACCTTAGAAAAAGTTTCATATACCAATGGAAAAATATCTTCATTATCACAAATGGGTCTTCAACAAAATTTGATTTCATCATCTGTAGAAAAATTTATGAATATATTTGCAGAAGGATGTTCACAGCCCCCAAAGTCACGATTTTTCCATATTATTTTTTAAAATTTTGGGATTTTATTAAAATTTCTTTATTTTTGTACCCATGTACAATGTCATTGTCAACTAGGATATGGGTCAACCACACGAAACCCTTCTCTTCATTTGGTATTTTCACATTGTAATCATAATGGTACGATAATAGGGTTTCTCTTTTTAGCATGGGTGAAATGATGGGAACCATCATTTTCTAAGGGGGGATGAATGATCCGAATTTTAAGGGGGTATATGGTCTAAATTAGGATGCAAATTTCATAAAGGTATAAATATAATATATGTCCCATGTGTATCAACGAGATGACCCCCTCCTCATTAATTAATTGGGATAATAGGTTGCCCATATGGGTCAAAGAGAGTCCCACTTCTCCATTATTGTATTGGGGTTTATTTTCCACTACTTAGTTAGTTGGGTAGTTATATCTATTATTATAATAATATAGACTCATTTAATGAGCTCTATAAATTATTTTATTATTTTTTATTTTTCAATACTTAGTTAGTTAGGCAGTTAGATCTATTATACTAATAATAGAGACTTATTTAATGATCTCTTTTTGACTTTGTCCAATGGACCATTTTGTAATGCTATATAAATTCCTATCAAGCCTTCTCATAATATCAAGTTACTAATTTTGGATTCTCGCATATTTTCTATTTTTCATTGTGAGATTAATTATCTCTGCGTGATTTACTAGTAATTGGTTTTAGAGGTGAGGCTCCTATTTGAGCCTCACCTCCTGAGGAATTCATTTACATGTTTTTGTCCATGCTTCTTTTCATGCAATATTGGCACATCTAAGATCCTCCTCTCTCGGCATTTAAGCCATCCAGATCTCATCTCCCAAGATCCGGATCAAACTAAGAGATCCTGGGGCCTAATGTGGGCATTGGGCCCAATCTTTGAATTGACCTTCTCAAAAATTTCAAACTCCTTGAACTCTATGAAAATATTCTTGGAAGATTCCTTTTATGAAATGTATATTCTCTCCAGATGGTGCCTTCCAATAGGGTCACTTGTCAATTTTAAACTCCATGTGGTAGGTGATGAAATTGTCCATGTGGATTCCCTAGGTCATATGTCTTCTCTTGATCATGCCACCTATCCCATTGTAGTATGAAAATTTAACCTTCCTTAGAAGTGTTTATACTTTATTTGAACTATGAAATCAAGCCTAGAAAACACTAATTTAGTGAGAAAGGGTCTCAATGGGGGAATTGGCTCCAATGTAGAAATAATCCAAGGAAAAACCCTTGAATATTATAATGGGAGCCTAATTGGGAGATCGACCCCGATGAAACAATCATCCAAGGTAAGAACGTTGAATAGTACGGAGGGGGGCCAATTTGGGAGATTGGCCCCAATGCATAAACTAGCCAAGGAAAAACTCTTGAATAGTGCAGTGGGGTCTCAATTAGGAGATCTAAATTGATGTCGAAATTAAATAAAGAAAAACACTTGAACAATGTAGAGGGTTACCAATTGGGAGATCAAACACGATGTACAAATTGACCAAGGAAAAACAATTGAATAGTGCATATCTTGGCACAATTGGTAGAATCGACTCAATGCAAAAATTGGCCAAGGTAAACACTCAAACAATGCAGAGGTCCTAATTGGGAAATCAACCCTAATTTGGAAATCAGACTAGAAAAATTAATAGGAGATGATGGAGAAAACCAAATGTTTTTATCCATTTGTTGGCCCTTGGTTAGGGAAGAAAGAAAAGATCAAGGAAGAAAAGGGAGAATGCAAACTGTGCGGAAGATATAGTCACTGTTATTGGGTCGAAGTGAACAAAAGAGCAGAAAAGATGGAGCGAAGCCCGAGAAAGAAATTCGTTGGACGAGGAGATCGGGGATGATAGATAAGCAAGGAAGAAGGATCGTGGATAGGTCAACAAGTGGAAAAATACACCATTGGATGCTTTGGAGCACCACGCGAGAAGAAAGGAAAGACAGGATGGTGAAGCCTTGAAAACGCGGGTCAAGTTGACCTAGGTTTTTAGACACCTAGGGTTTTGGTATCTATGGTTTTGGACACCTAGGCTTAGACCTAAGGATGTTGTTGAGTGATTCTAATGCATGAATAAAGGTCAAGAGGACCTGGGTTGGGTTGGTATCAAGATAGGTTTTCATTGCTTCTAGTGATCGATCTGATTGTTGTGAGAGACTATTGTGGAGAGAGAGAGAGAAGTGTTGAGTGTGAGAGATTTCTAGTATTGTAAGATCTTCAGCTGGGTGATAAGATCAACCCTGCAGTTGGGTGCACAGGGAGGGGAGATAAATAGAGGAGAAGAGAAGAGATCTTCTATCTAAGAGTGCAGACAAGAACTGTATGCTTTACTTAAATATAATACATCACAGTTCTGTGGACGTAGCCCTAGAGAGAGGGTGAACCACATATATTTTGTGTTGTGTGTGATTGATATTCTATCTCTGTCATTGATATACTTTGTTTGCATTACTGTCTTAGATCTACTAAGGATGTGAAGAATAGATCTAAATTGATAAGTGATATATGAATGTTGTGTTGTTCTTGTATTAGATCCACTTGATATTCCCTTTGGTTGTAGACATCTCTATCCTGCAACCCCCTCATAACTTCTTCGGGTGAGACTACATCTTCTTCACAGGTGTTGCCAAAAGGGCCAATATTTAGGGCTTGTTGGTGCTCTCTTGGAGTTGAACCCTAGGTCTGCCCCTGTGCCAACAAATGGTTCTGTTGTTGGGACATGAATCTTCTTGAGGGAATGTCAAGGTGGTTTCCATCGAAGAAAGAGATTCAAAAGTGGATAGAAGATCAAGAAAATGACTTCACTGAAGCCCAGAACAAGAACCCTAATCTTAGATCAGAAGATTGGCTGGAGAAATATATCTTTACTGATATACATGAAATTTTCTTTGGAGGAATCCATCAGGAGCGATATGAGTGGCTAGCTAGATTATTAGATACCCAGTTCGAGATCCGATATAGACCTCATATGGTTTGGACGTCGGAGCTGATCAAGAAGGTCAAACGATTCGATAACACTGTATCACGAGTTGTAGATCACTGGTTTGATAGCATCATTGGATGGTACATCAAAAAGTTTTTTGTTGACAGAGTAGAATCATACAGCCAAGCCGAGAGATATTTCTTTAAGGGACCCAGAGGGAAATTTCTACATTTTCTAAAGATGAGAATCAGTATGCTATTGCATGAGAAGAACATATTTAAGACACAATATATTGGTCAGATCAATAAAGGCTAATGTTCAATAATTCAGACATCGACAATGACATAGAAGATGGACATATGCGCAGTGGGAGAGTGTTCAGAG
This sequence comes from Picea sitchensis, assembly GCA_010110895.2. NCBI lineage: Eukaryota > Viridiplantae > Streptophyta > Pinopsida > Pinales > Pinaceae > Picea > Picea sitchensis. Next base: position 7,532 of record SNQJ01S0086076.1, on the reverse strand, counting down.
AATTTCACCTTGCGAACCTGTTCAAGAAGAACTATGGGGAGGAGCATTTCTATAGTGGAGAAGAGGCAGATCTGATAGATGAATAACATTCATAAACCACTAGGGAAGAGGAAAGAGAAGCTGAAGAGCTTCGCCGAAGAGAACCTGAAACCTCAGAAACCACACAGACCATCGAAGTAAGTACTGTTATCCCTCCTGTTGATTCAGTAGTATTAAGAAACCAGATTAATCCCAGCCACCAGAGTACCGAGAGCACTATCAATAGTAGCCCACCACATATTTAGTCAAGAACCCTAGCGATATCTATGAAAAATGAGATGTGACTTCCTATTTTTAGGGGAGATGGATCTGAAGATCCTGATCAACACTGGTTCCTATGTGAAGCCATATGGAACATTAAGAATGTCACAGATGAAGTTGTCAAAAGACCTCAGTTTAGTACAACTCTCAGAGATCGCGCACTAAGTTGGTACATGAATCTTTTCCAAGGACTAGCACAGCCTAAACCACTGAACCATATTAAGAACACGTTGATTGAAGAGTTCAAGAAACCCAAGTCAGAGTCACAATGTATTACAGAGATGAAGGAGATCAAGTAGAAGGTAGATGAACCTGTTTAGGAATTCGTTCATAGATTCAAGACCTTAACGTGTCGATTGAATTTTCAGATCCTAGACGAACAGAACAAGGAATGGTTCATTGCTAGCCTTCTACCACACATCAGATTTCCACTGATGCAATAGAAGACTTCTTCGTAGGCCGAGGCATTGGAGATCGCCATTAATCTAGAATCAACCCCTATGGGAGAATCCAACTCAGGTATGAGTCAGATCTTGAGTCAACTAACTAGTTTGTCTCTGCAGGTCAAAGATATGAAGAAAGACAAAGGAAAATATAAAAGAGAAGACATCTGGTGTGTCAGATGTAGATCATAAGGCCATGACAAGGAACATTGTCCCCTATTCAATGAATACTTGGCTTCGAGAGCCTAGATCTCTTTAAAGCAAGTCACCTTACCTTGGTGCGAAGTATGCAGAAACATACATCACCCTAGTGAGTGCTACTACATGCAAAAGTATGTTCAGACAACTACAAATGTGTACTGCTCATTCTGTAAGTCCGTAGGAAATGATGATAGGGATTTTAGGGCTTACAATCTCATGCATGAAAGGTAGAGAGACATACATAATATTCAAGGCGAAGTACAACAAGAAGGAAACATTACGCAACATAACTCTCATGGGAGAGGAAACTTCAATCGTCGCGGTCTATTCAGAGGGAGAGGATGAGGAGGAGGAATGGGATGAGGCTGAGGACATATCATCTGTTATAATTGTGCACAACCAGGACACCTTGCAAGGGATTTCCAGAACCCTTGTACTACTTGAATCTATTGTAGCTCGTTTGACCATGTTATAGAAGATTGTCCTGTGCTGCTAGCTAAGATTCAGGAAAGACGAGGACTTCATCCGAACCTGCAAGTGAAACTGATATATGATGAAACTCGCGGAGAAGACCCTAGAGTCGATGTTATAACCAGAGGAGGTGCTATTACAGGAGAAGACATACTAACCTAAGGAAATATTACCGAAGACTCAGGAATCAAGAAAGCTACAGAGAAGACACAAATGTTTGATGCGAAGAAAGAAAGACAAACATTTGAGGAAGCCAGAAAAGAGTTCAGAAGAGATCAAGGTTCTTCATCAAAGACAAGACCATAAGTGAGAGAATATGGAATGACTCTAGAATTTGATCAGTCTACTTCACCAAAAGAAGGAAAAGAGGTAAGCAAGCTCATGGAATTTTTACATACTTGTATTAAGTTGATTCAGGACGAAAGCATTGTACAAGAATTAAAAAATCTAATCAGACAATATGAGCTATGAAGGATAGACTGCTTACTGAATAGGGAAGTACACCAAATTGGGAAGAAGAGAAGGACAAATAAGGAATTACATTTGAATGCTCAAATAGGAGAGTATGAGATAGACTATGTAGTCCTCGACTTAGGTTCGGAGGTCAATGTCATGACGAAGAAAACCTGGGCACAGATGGGAAAATCGAAGTTGATATATTCCCCTATCAGGCTTAGAATGGCTAATTAGTAATATGTAAGCCCTTTTGGAAGATTAGAACAAGTCCCTGTGGACATCGATGGAGTGAGAACATTTGCAGATTTTGAGGTAATTGAGATTATTGATGACAACTATCCTTACCTCGCGCTGTTAGGAATTGATTGGGCCTTTGATAAATCTACTGTTGTTGATTTAAAGAAGAGATATATGAATTTTGAAAAATATGGCCTTAGGTTCATTGCACCTTTATATCTAGATGAAGGTCAATGGTACACATAACCTATCAGAGAAGAAGACCACACATATGCACTGGAAAATATATATAAGATAATAGCCAGACAACAGGATTACATTAATCCTACAGCTGATGGAAACTTAAGCTAGCGAAGTGATAACGCATGTTCATCAGACTCAGAAGAAGCACTGGAGAACTGGAAGAATAAGATGTATGAAGTATCTACAAGAAGATGTGCTAGAATAACCAAATAAGTTCATTGGATCGGCACAACAGTAAGTAACTTACCCACATTTGATGGTCTGAATCCGTTAGAAGCCTTCCTATCAGACTTTGAAGAAGGTGTACCAACACAACAGAGGTTGTTGGCAATGGATGAGGCCTTGAAATCCACACCAGCAAGATCGTGGGGGACGCACAAAAGTAATATCACAGACTCGACACAATGTCGTACTTTGATGACAACCTGGTTCTCAACACAAGTAGAAGGTTGTGAAATTCACTACACAGGTCAAAGCTGCCCAAAGGACCATCCACAAAGCTATGAGGAAGCCTGGAGCCATATCCCACAAGATCAGTGGGTTCACAAATTCATCAAAACACTAGACACGACACCTATCAACTGGTACCTTCAAGTAGAACTGCGCTTCATCACTACAAATTGGCAAGGTATGACTCAGAATTTTGTAACCACCTTCTTATTTGAAAGTCAATATCCTTCAGTAGATTAAGCACTACAAGTTGTGCGATAGAAAGTATTCAAGGAGGTATCTAGGCTTCCCTTAGAACAAGAAGAGGACTAATGGACTGTACCTCTCCATAAATTGTAGGGCTTCTATAACATCAATGTCGATGAAGACGATGATCGAAGGAAGGTGAACATCGCAGAATCAGAGGTCCAGAGAGATGTGGAAGGACCAGGAGTTGAGATTCCATTCATTGGACATCCAATCAAGATTAATAAAGTCAATATTGGAATAGAGAAGGCACCTAAGTTTGCAAATGTTGGGGATTATTGGGATGTTTCTACCATTGATAAAATTACAGAGTTACTGCATGGATATCAGGACTTGTTTCCAACCAAGTTCACTGATATGAAGGGAATTAAAGGGACTACGAGATATATGAGGATCCCTTTGAAGCTAGATGAAATACTAGTCAAACAGAGACCTTACAAATTGAATCCTAAATACAAGGAGAAAGTGAAGATTGAGCTTGATAGAATGTTGGAAGCAGGGATTATAGAGCCTGTGGAAGAGTCAGAGTGGATAAGCCCTATGGTGGTGCAAGATAAGAAAACAAGATAAATTAGGATATGCGTAGATCTCAAGAAGATGAATGATGCTTGTTTGCATGACCCCTTCCCTACACCATTCACTGACAAAGTGATAGATAATGTGGGAGGCCAGGAAGTATATTCTTTTACAGATGGATTTTCAGGATACCATCAAATCCAGATTGCCAAGGAAGATGGCCATAAGACCACATTTGTAATAGAATGGGGATCCTACCAATATACAGTGATTCCATTTGTATTGAAGAATGCACCAACCATCTTTTCTAGGGTGGTGGTCGAAGCGTTCAAAGAAATTTTGCATAAATTCCTAGAAGCATATTTTGATGACTGGACTGTGTTTAGTTTGTTGAAAAATCACATTGAATGTCTAAGTCTAATGTTGGATAAATGCAGGTAGTGTCAAATTTCTTTGAATCTGAAGAAGTGCATATTCTTCTCACCATTTGGAGTACTGTTAGGTCATATTGTATGCAAGCAGGGATTGTTGGTTGACCCATCTAAAATTGCCATTACAGTTGATTTTCCACCTCCCACTTCAGTCAAACAACTGCACACTGCATTGGGACACACATGATATTACAGGAAGTTCATCAAGGGATATGCTCATATTAAAACACCCATGGAAAAAATGTTGAATAAGGATTGTCAATTTAGTTGGATAGAGGAATGCCAACAGAGCTTTGACACACTGAAACAGAAAATGGTTACTGCGCCCATTCTAGTTTTCCCAGATTGGACCAAGGATTTTGATGTGCATGTCGATGCATCTTCCATTTCTTTAGTATATGTGTTAGCGCAGCTGGGAGAAGGATATATTGACCACCAGTTAGCCTTTGCTAGTAGGAAAATATCAACTGCTGAGATCAACTACACCACCACTGAGCGAGAAGGATTGGCCATGGTGTAGCATTGTAGAAATTCCGTTACTACTTGTTGGGAAGACACTTTAAAATGTTTACTGATCACTCCACACTAAAATAGCTAGTCAACAAGCCAGTTTTGGGGGGGAGGATATGCAAATGGCTGTTGCTATTTCAAGAATGATATTTTGAGATCATAGTAAAGCCAAGGAGAATGAACAAAGGTCCTGACCACTTGTCGAGGTTGGAACATGGTGAAGAGCCAACCAATTTAGAGGATGCATTGTCATATGCACAGTTACTATCCATTAGAAAGATCAATGACCACTTCGCAGATATAGTCCAATTCCTATCAACAGGAATGGCACCTAGTGAATATACAATTCCTCAAAAGAAACAACTAGTAGTGTGCACTGCAGACTTCTCACTTATAGTTGGACATCTATACAAGATGGGACCTGATGAGATATTGAGAAGATGTGTTATGGAGGAAGAACTACCACTGATCCTTGTTGAATCTCATGAAGGCATCGTAGGAGGAAATTATGCAGGAAAAGAGACTGTGCAGAAGGTTATAAGAGATGGCCTTTGGTGGCCTACCTTACACAGAGATGGTAAAGAATATTCTAGAGCCTGCGATGTACTGGTATATGAGAGTAAGTTCATCAAACATCCTGGGAAGTTCATAATGCATTGGCTAGGGCCATACGAGATCTCTTATGTTATAGAGGGAGGAGCTGCGCAATTAAAGACTCTGAATGGGGAGTGGAAGGAAGGACTAGTGAATGGGAGTCAGATGAAGTTGTACTATGACAACCAACTTCCTCGCAACTCTCAGTGAAATATAAAATAAAAGGGTCTAGGTACCAGTGTATTTGAAACTGGGTACTAGACATAGAAAAGACAGTCTGCACAAGGGATGGAGATGAGGCAAAGAGAAGAACGTAAAGGCTGCACTACGCAACCTGGAGTCGAAGTAAAATAGGTAGCTCAGATATGAATTGTCTCAGGACGAGTCACAAGTGAGTGCTGGGGGCCTTTTGGCCCTTAGTTATGGAAGCAAGAAAAGATCAAGGAAGAAAAGGGAGAATACGAACTGTGCGGAAGACACAGTGACTGTTATTGGGTCGAAGTGAACAAAAGAGAAGAAAAGATGGAGTGTAGCCTAAGAAATAAATTTGTTAGACGAGGATATTGGGGATGACAGATAAGTAAGGAGGAAGGATCGTGGATAGGTCAGCAAGTGGAAAAATCCATTGTTGGATTCTTTAGAGCACTGTGTAAGAAGAAAGGAAAGCCAGGCTGGCGAATCCCTGAAAACACAGGTCAAGTTGACCTAGGATTTTAGACACCTAGGGTTTTGGTATCTAGGGTTTTGGACACCTGGACTTATACCTAAGGATGTCAGTGAGTGATTGTAATGCATAAATAAAGGTCAATGGGACCTGGGTTGGGTTGGTATGAAGATAGGTTGTAATTGTTTCTAGTGATTGATCTAATTGTTGTGAGAGACTATTGTGGAGAGAGAGAGAAGTGATGAGTGTGAGAGACTTCTGGTATTTTAAAATATTCATCTAGGTGTGAAGATCAACCCTCCAGCTGGGTGCACAGGGAGGGGAGAGAAAGAGAGGAGAAGAGAAGAGATCTTCTAGCTAAACGCGTAGACAAGAACTGTATGTTTTACTTAAATATAATACATCACAATTCTGTGGACGTAGCCCTAGAGAGAGGGTGAACCTCGTATATTTTGTGTTGTGTGTGATTGATCTTCTGCCTTTGTCATTGATATAATGTGTTTTCATTACTATTTTAGATATGATAATGATGTGCAGAGTAGATCTAAATTGATAAGTGATATATGATAATTGATAAGTGATAAGTTGTGGAGGAAAGGCTTGGTTTTGAATATAGTGGACTAGGAAAGGGAATTTGGGTTTAAAAGGTGATGGGAGGTTCAACAAGATGAACCACATAGCCATGTGGTTCACACTAGAGAGAGGGTGAACCACGTGGTTCACCCTAGAGAGAGGGTGAACCACATATATTTTGTGTTGTGTGTGATTGATCTTTTGTCTCTGTCATTGATATACTATGTTTGCATTACTATTTTAGATCTGATAAGGATGTGCATAACAGATCTAAATTTATAAGTGATATATGAATGTTGTGTTATTCTTGTGTTAGATCCACTTGATATTCCTTTTGGTTGTAGCCATCTTTGTCCTGCAACGTCCTCATAATTGCTTCGGGTGAGACTGCATTTGCTTCGCAGGTGTTGCTGAAAGGGCCAGTTGCCAGGGCTTGTTGGTGCATTCTTGGAGCTAAACCCTAGGTTTTCCCTTGTGCCAACACCATTTGTGAAGGTTTCCAAATAGGATTGAGATATATTTGGTTAAGTGTGAAGAATCCTTGAAAATGTGAAAGTTTTGGAGGAAAGGCTTGGTTTTGAATATAGTGGAGTAGGAAAGGGAATTTGGGTTTAAAAGGTCATGGGACATTCAACAAGATGATAACAAGTGGATTCAACTACATCATTTCCTTAATGGTAGTAATTGGAAGAATACCTTAAAACAATTTCCTTTTATAAATAAAACTCAATTGATTTCAAGTAGGATAGATATGTAGCATTATAACTGTTGATTAAGGTTGGATGTCATTGATGTCAACCCTTGAAGAAAGCCCCACAACACAAAGGTTTCGGTAATGGACCCAAGATTGTTTGATGTAAAAATGACACATTATTGTCTTTTCATGGTTGATAAGAAGTAAATATGGATGAACTCCAAAGTGGTCCCCTTATGGTGGAAGCCCTCATGGGAAGACACTTTGAGAAGTAATAGAACCCATTCTTAATTGTGGAATAATGAGATGAAGGAAAATGGATTTTTTAGGTAAAATATCCTATATGGATAGTTCTTGTCATTCCATTTCCGATGGTATGTGTAACGTCACATAACTCCTCACGGCTAGAGAGTTATGGCCATGAGAAGTTGGAGACCCCAGGTTTGGGTAATGGACCCAAGTTTGTTTGATGGATAATGGTATGATTTATGATATATTTTAAG
>SNQJ01S0086075.1:55678-66483 GCA_010110895.2 Picea sitchensis | reverse complement strand
CCAAGTCAGAGACTATTTGGTTCTACAAGGCATTTTTGGCCTCCAGCACATATTTTTGTAATTGGAATTTCCGCACCCCTCTGTGGGTTAATAATGTAATGAGTCTACATGGATCATAGTTAGGTCGGTTATCTTAGGATTTCTTCATTAGGAGAGTTCCTTTCACTGAGTGTTTTTTATCCTCGGGTTATTGATTTGGCTTTTCAGCCTTATTAATTTCCCTTGATTTTTTCACTCCCACCATTAATAATTCCTCCAAAGTGGTGAAAGGCATTCTAATGGATTCATCCTCTGTTAGCTAGTGTTTAGGAATGATGTAAATGACCATGTAAGACATCTCAAAAAGTTTCGCGGAATTCCATCGAGTCTAGATAGGTTTTTTTTAATTAATTAAATTACCTAAGGTTGGGTAATTTAATTAATTATTTTTTAGCAAATATTGTAAAAACTAGGCCCTTGGGTTTTTGCTAGGGGTATTTGTGCTCAAAAGAAATGGAATGAGACCCCCTACACACTTGGACCAAGTTTCAACTCAGTCGGACAACTTTTGCTAGGTGTTTGTCCACCAGGAGTCTTAGTCAGTCAAAACATCAATTTTAATTGCTAAGTCATGACATAGGAAAAATGTCATTTTTGTAATTTTTGAGCAAATGGATGAAAGTAAAGATGGAAAATGATGAGAAAAGCAAATCCTAACCTATCCAACCCATCTCCTAACCTTTTCACACCCCCTCACTCACACATCCACCCAAACCCTCACGCCCCTAGGGGGATTTGCGCCCCCTCTCCATGCAAAAACGTTACAACTTGATTTTTATTAAGTTGTGGGCCCCTCCCTCATGAGGTGCGCCCTTCCTAGCCTCCCACGTCACCTCCTAAGTGTGTCCCACCCACTCCACTTCACCTCCACATCACCAATCCATGCCAAACCCTAGAAGTTGCGCCCTCCCTCCTTGAGATCTCCACTTTTCCTTGGGCTTGGACACTTGGCAATGATCCAAGAGGGGTCACTTTGCCTCTCAAGGTATAAATAGAACCCCTCCCTCACTCATTTGTTCACCTTCTCTTGAGCTATTGTTATGCTACCCAATTTCTACCTCATCCCTCTCTCATCTTTCATCTTGCTTTCATTCCTTCTTGCTCCATTTTGGAGAGGAGCTTGGAGCAATTAGTTGCTACAACCTCCTCATTTGGTTAATGAGAAAGAGATTTGGAGGATCTTGGTGTTCTTGAGATTTTGTCTTGGTGCACATGCATTGGAGGTGATCTTGTTCCTTGTATTTTTCATATTTGAGATCTAGAGTTAATATCTAAAGCAAATTAGTTTGTTTGGATAGATCATACAATAGTGTAGTTGTAGATCTATTTGTATAGGATAGTAGGTAGTGCAAATTAGTTTGTATTACTTGTTTGTCTTATCAACTATTGCTCTCATCTAACTTTGGTTTCACAAGTTGCAGGTTGCTTCATTGGTTTGTAAGGTTGGCTTCAAGTTGGAAGCTCTCCTTCATAACCTAACTCAAACTCCTCTCTTTCTTCTTTCTTAGATCTATTTGTTGTTCATTTCATATCAGATTTGGTTTGCTAACACTCTTAGATAGGTCAAAAAATCAATACTATTTTCTAAAATTTATATGTAGGAAATTTCTGTTGAAAAACAGGAATTTTCTTAACTTTTTTGTGTGTTTTGCATCATTTCCAGCAAGCTATTCCAAGGGGTTATGCTGCCCATTTTCAGTCACAAAACACACCAAGGACCTCTCTTTTGATTGAGTAACAATTCTCAATCTCTCTCTTATCATTCTAGCATTGTAGCAAGCCCTCGGGAGTCCATTGAGGCTTGCATTCTTGTACTTAATTTTCTGTTCTTGTAAAGCTTGTTAGTGCCTACATCTTGGGTGAGAGTTTGGCAAAGCCACCTCCCAAAATTGTAAGGCTAAGTTGTATATTTAATTTTCTGCATAGTTTTTACTTTTTCTTTGCCCCACTTGTCATTAGGACAAGGTTGTGTGGCTAGGAGTGATTTAGTTTAGTCTATTTTCATTTCCAACCCCCTTTGGCACAAAATAGGAAGGTTTGCCTCCACCTTGTGCCATTATGAGTGGTTTGTATTTCTTGTTCTTTCATTTCAAGTTTTGTTTTTCTTGTTGCCTACACCTTGGATGAGAAGTTGGCAAAGCCAACCCCCAATATAGTATGGCTAGTTTAGTTGTTTAGTTTCTATGTTGTGCTTAATGGATTAAAATCATCTAGAAGTAGATCTCACACAACTAAACACTAGCTTAAGCCCATGGAGGCATAGATTTAGATCTCATGCTTTAAAATCTCTTTTATTTGCAAGTTTTACTTTCCAAGCATTTATCTTATTGCAAATGGTCATGGGCAAATGGTGATGGTTTAAGGCAACTGAATCTCTTTATCTTGCAAGCTATTGTGGGTTTCCTTTACATGTATTTCAAGTGATATTTTATGGTTTAAACACTTCATTTCCTGCAAGTTTAATATTTCGGTTTTGGCAATATTTCACAGTTTTTGGGCAAGTAAATCTCGTTTTTTCACATCTATATGCTAAAATTAACTTAGTCCATAAGCCTAATAATCAACTAGACATAATAGGACACCTCTACTGACTCAACTTCTACCATTTAAACGAGGACTAGAGGAAGCAACGAAAGGTGCTAGGCCAGGGACAGTTTCACGGCGCGCAGCATCCTTTTCGGGAGTACTTTTTTCCCTTGGGTTGACCTGTGGAGCTAGGGTAGACCTTGTTGCCATACTTCTTGAGCACCCAACAGTTACTTGGTACAAGCGGGGGGAGTATTGGGTTGACACTTAGTTAGGATTCACTCTTCACTAAAAAACTTAATCAATCCTTAATCCACTTCAACTTTGGGCATCAATTTGTTATATCTTCGTGGTCTACATCTACACTTGCAAGCACTTCATTTCACATTTACATTTCATGCAAGCTTATCTTATGGTTGTGGATTAATCAATAAGTAGTCACTAGTTGTGCTTTTGGACATTTCCTTTTAAGCATTTCGTTTTTTAGTATTTTGGTGTTTATCTCTTGGGTGTAATCCTTCAAAAAGTTGTGCATCCACCTGGAGGCACTCTCTTTACTGGGTCTTGAGTGAATTGTGTCTTTTATGCCATTGATAAGCAATCCAATAGAGTAAGTGTTATTGTGAGCATGCTTGGCTTGTTGTGTTGATGGTTGTTTCATCTTGAGTATCTTTAATTGCCTGCACATACAAGCAATCTGTTAGTTAACATCTTTGTATCCATTGTATCTTTTGTTTAATATAACTTTGTTGTAATCATTAGACATTCTTTATTGTACCTTTGTATCTAGTTTGTATCTAATTGTAATCTTTGTAATCATTGTAAGTCTTGTGTAATCAACCTCCCTTGAATCTAGTGGACCCCATTGCCCAATCCTAGGCACTAGTCTTAGTTGTCCTAGGGAAAGACTTGATTGTCATATTGAATCATTGCATCTCGCATTGTTGCCTTTGCATCATAGACTAGATTTTCCCCCAACCTTCTAACTAATTAAAACCAACTCCTAGAACTTAACGTTAATCTCATCTAGAAACTAGGGTCTACCCCCCTTGGCTTCCCTAGGAGTAAGCCTAGACGGAAGACGTTCAAGTCAAAGTGACAGCGTGGGCTTTGAACCTAGGCATTGTGCCTCCAAGGACACACTAAGTGAGCCGGACTTAGCTCATGTTTGCAAGTGTGTATAAGGACGGCAACATACCGCATTTCCCCCGACGTACCCATTTTGGGGGGATTGCATTTCCAGACATTTCTATGTTTTGTGCAACTTATATATATATATATATTGCTGGAAATACTTTTAGATTTATTACATCACACATACCAACAAATAGTATACTGGTTTTGGGTGTGGTTAATAAAGCTACAGCAGCAAGCAAATCTTTAAATTCTCAGTATAACCAGAAATGTATAAGACTGCCACCTAACTGTTTGATTAAATATGTGAATGAATCTTTTCATATCTGCATAACAGCCTGTCATTCTAATGTTTGCATGTTGGTTTTAAAGTTAAATTTGTGAGCTGGAAACTCTATGCTCGGTACTTTCCCTTTTGGAAATTCCTCCATATCTGGTCACACAATAAAACACTTAAATTTGCAACATATAACCAGACCATAGGAGGAGTGATTTTGCAGCCTTTTACTCGCTATGTATTGAGGTTTATCCCTGAGTTCTTTTCCAGCCCCTTTATTCTCTCTTTCTTATCCATTATCAGAGTTGGAAAGCACAGAGACAGCACACTCTTTCATGCCCATTCAATCCAGAGACTTAGTGTCCTGTTTGTTTTTTTCTTTTTGCGAAGGGAAAGACTACACTTCTTACATTTCCAAAACAAGAAATCATAAGAAGCATGAATTTAATTGNCAAGGGTCTTTTGCCATGGCACTGTCTGTTTGGTCCCAGTCCAAGTACCCCAGGAGTGCACTGGGGGCCCTAGATCTCGTCTAGGGTCTTAGCCATCCTCCCGGAGAATGGCTCTTGCAGCTGCTATAAATTTAACAGAAAGCACAGAGACAGCACACTCTTTCATGCCCATTCAATCCAGAGACTTAGTGTCCTGTTTGTTTTTTTCTTTTTGCGAAGGGAAAGACTACACTTCTTACATTTCCAAAACAAGAAATCATAAGAAGCATGAATTTAATTGTTCCATAAATTGTCAAGATAAATTTCTGGTTCAAATTTGCATTTTGGTTGTAAAGCTTAACAACATTTAACACTGTTTGCTGGTCTAGATGTTACTCTGAAACTTATGTTTGCATGCTGATCCAAGAACTCATAAAAGCGCCATCATTATATCAACTTTGATTTGCTGTTTTATCCTCCTGTAGTTTGAGCGTCACTTGCTGATAAAGTGGACTGTTTAATGAACAAAATTTCTGAGGAGTTGTAAAGGCAGGTCTAGAAGTGATCAATTTTTGCTTTGTGTTTGCAAAGTTGAGATTGGCTTGATATATTCATGGAAGGTTAACATAAATGAGCAGACAATGTATTTATCTTTCATATGACATTTAATTTTATGAGAAGTAATTTCCAACCTTTTGGGAACAGAAGCATCACTTCCCCTCATGTTTATACCCACTGAGATATATTGCGAGGGTGTTGTTTAGGGAAGCCTCCCTTCAGGTGACTCACATTCGTTAGCGAAGAGCAGGGAAGTGGGAACCTAGGTGACTGGGTTCCCCTTCTGAGTTACCCTTCGACTTGTCACAGTGTTGACCTTGCTTATTTAGGCGTGACAAATCAAGCGGTACGAGAGCATATTATCAACATCTATATAATCATAGGTATCAAGATCTATATAATCATAGGTACATGATGGCACGCAGGATAATTCAAATTGTTTCAATCCCCACCAAGCCTCATCATACAAACCATATCACTGAAGAATCCAAAAGAGTAGATCTTATAGAAATGTTGATTATGAACTTGATCAGCTCCAAGATTCTCAACCTCAGCATACCTACATTGGGGATGAAGAAAGGATAGATTGTTGGAACACAATCATCCATCGAGATTCGGATAGTGCCTTGTACATAGGATTCTCTCAATTGATGCACCTTTTTGATGCAGACTCGCACCTCTGCCTCGGCAAAGGCCTCTGCGCTGACCTCCCGGTCTTAAGGATCGTTCAAATTCCCCTTTTGAGCCAGAGTGACTCTTTGATTCCTCAGTGGAATCTCTGTTAAAAACCCGGTCCACAGGTCCTTCTCTTTTGCCTCACGGTCTTCTGCACTCCGACCGCTGCCTCTTCCTCAATAGGAAAGATATGCTTTCGGGGTTCGGGGTTTCCTGATCCCCGATGTCAAGAGTTCTCTGTCCTCCTGAATCCCCGGTCCCCGATTTACCGATTTCCCGATATGGCTTTTAACTTCGGTTAGCCCCGTGGGATAGACCTTTGGCCCATATGACCTCCCCTATAGGACCGCAATCCCTTTCGGGGTTTCGGGCTCTCAAATGCCGAAACGCATATGTCTTCAGGATTCCCGATCCTCTGAATCTCAATTTCCCGATATGACCTTTCTCGCCTTAGCCCCTCCTGACTATGCCCTAGTCCATGTGACTAGTCCTCATAAGACCGCAGCCTTATCTCCTTTCGGGGTTTCGGAATTTCAAATGTCGAAATGCATGGACACTTTGTCCTCAGAATCCCCGATATCCCGATATGACGTCAGCTGGCCCCACAGCGGAGCTTTCCACCTTATCGAGATTCCGGACTTTGCGTTTCCGAAATGTATGGACTTCTTGTCCACGGGATCCCCGATATCCCGAATCCCGTAATGCCGATGGATGATCTTCCTTTCGGGAAATTCCCCGAATGCTTCGATTGTTGCCACGCGTCCTCCTATGATGGACGGTCCTGATCGCTTCTCGCGATTTCGCGATTTCAAATGCTCCGAGCGTCTCGTCTTCAGGATTCGCGAAATCCCGATCCCTGATATGCCGATTGGACTTTTCTATCGGGACTTTTCCCGAAGGCCTCGATCGTTGCCACACGTCCCCTCAAGATGGACGGTCCTGATTCAATCTCGGGATTTCGCGACTGGCGATGCCTCGATGACACAATTTCTCTGTCAACTCAAAACCCCGGTGGCCGATGGGTTCTCGATTTCCACCACGTGTCTCAATAGATGGACGGCCCAGATTGATTCCGGGATTTTCACCATAGAGACTCCCGATCTCCTGTCCTCGTGACTCTCGATCTCCCGATGGTTGTTATCCCGATGAGCCAACTCTTTCGGGACTTTCTTCTCCCTGTTCACGAAGGCTTAACCCTTGTACAGCTCCAGTCAGATCCAACAACTAACGGGGTTTCGGCACTTCTTGATGAAGTGTCTCCATCGTCCGTTCCACCGATCTTCTACGCACACTCCAGAGACTAAACTCCGCGCATCTTCACCCGATCCAACGGTTGACGGGTATCTGAGTGAGATCCAATGGCTCACGATCTCCTCTTCTGTGCGCTCCTCCTACTCTCTCTTGGACGTGAAATCTTCAATGGTCCAGATCTCTTCTACAATCTAATCGGACGGTTGTGCTTCCTCCTGAGCTTCTGCACTTTCTTCCGATGCTTGGAAAGAATTCCAATTTCTCAAAGGCCTCAACCTTTGCCTCCTTTTTTTTCTCTCTGCGAGCTCCACGAATTAGAGTCCTTGCCTCCGCGTATGAAAACGTTGTCTCTCCTGAGCTTTATAGACTCTAAACTCCTCCAAAGAGTTCTTCAACCTCTGCGCTCCTTGCAGCCACGACTCTGTGCGCCGAAAGCACTATCCCTCCTGAGCTTCTGCACCCGAATCCTCAAGGGACTCTATGACTCCTACGCCTCTACAGGGTCTCCGCGCACATAAAGCGTTATCCGTCCTGAGCTTCTTTTCTCGAATCCTCGAAGGATTCTAACGTCTACACTCCTGCAAAGTCCTTGCACGCGAAGTGCTACCTTTTCTGAGCTTTTCCAAGTACTCAGATCCCCAAGGGATTTTATCATTCTCCTTCTCCTGCTAATGGAGAATTTAATGCCCTCCTGGCTATCCTTCTGCTCAGGCAACCTATTGTTGAGTCCGCAGGGTGTTCAGCAACCCTGTGAAGATCCCTCAGTGGACTCTTCCTTCAATTCCAGAACTCAAAGAGTTCTCTTCTCATGTTCCTGTCTGCACACTGTCTCATTGCCCTCGTGGCAGAGTGTCTTCTCACAGAACATCCAACAGTTATGTACTCTTCTGTGCACCTATGCACCTGCTCAATGCCCACTTGGCAGAGCTCTCAGAATCCTCAGTGATTCTGGTTCTCCTTGAACTCACAGCAGAGTTCTTCTCAATGCATCACTATGCATCTGCTCAATGTCCACTTGGCAGAGCTTTACAGAAATCCTTAGAGATTCAGTCTGCAACTGTGTTCTTTTCCACAGCCTTGCCTCCAAGGTATTCAGCAACCTTGAGGTCTTTCTCCTGAGTTGATGAATTCAGCTGTGTGCCCTCCTGGCACGTCTTTGTCTGAATCCGCAGAGTTCAAAAGTGCTTCTGTGCACTGGTATTCAGAGACCGCAGTACTCTGTCACGCCCTCCCGGCATGAAACCACAAAGAACCTCAAGCCTGAAAATCAAACACACTCCTGCAAATGCCTAGCATACATCTACAGCATAAATTCACAGCATAAAATAGAACACACCAAGACATCCACATAACACAAAAATACATGCAAGAAAAACTGCTTTTGTTTGTATTAATAAAAAATGCCTCTTTACAAAGGTGTTCCTGAGCACAGACTGTAACAAGGTCTCGGCTCTTTCTCTTCTACTCTCTATTTGCAGATCCTCTATCTCTCTCCTCTCTTCCTACCCAAAATGAGATCCTCCTAAGATCTTTTTACCTGAGGGGGCTCTTAGAGCTCTTCCCTCCAAATCTACCTACCCTATTCAATTACATTGAATGGGCTGTCTAGTCCACAAATCAGATCTAGATCTCAGCCTTACAAACATTTAAAGGCCTACCTACTCTAATGCCTGCACAAAGGCACGGCTCCATGGCTCAACAGCCTACAACATTAATTACATTCAAATTCAAAATCTGAAGATGAGGACTGCGCCTCTCTTCAGCCTTGAATGCACGCGCTGACATGGCTGGCTGGCTGGCTGGCTGACGTGGAGAGATGCTCCTGCATCACTTTTGCTACTGCAATTTCCTGTTATCCT
This sequence comes from Picea sitchensis, assembly GCA_010110895.2. NCBI lineage: Eukaryota > Viridiplantae > Streptophyta > Pinopsida > Pinales > Pinaceae > Picea > Picea sitchensis. The sequence goes on along the minus strand of SNQJ01S0086075.1, from coordinate 57,733 downwards.
TTTGTCTGGGAACTTTACAACTGGTCTCTTGTTTTCCTCTTGTTAATAGCTTTTTATTCAAATCATAGACAATTTTCTGCTTGAACTACCTCCAAGCTAACTTCCATATCATAAGACTTTATAGGCAACGGTTTCAACAAGCTAACAAATTGGGAGAATATTGGAAGACTGTAGTAGTCTGCCCTAGATTATGATGCCAAAAGAGATATAATAAGTCAAATGTCTACACAATGAAATATTAAACAAAACCAACATCCTATGACCACATTGCATTACATCGAGGGAGTTCATCCCCATTTCATTCGGGAGTAAATTAGAACTCGGTATAAGATTAAATACGGGTTCTACTCTCATCAATCTGCAGCATCACATGCTCTACAACATTTATTTACACATGCAACCAAAGAAGTGGTGGATCTCTGCTTTCCCGGATCAAAAACAACAGAGTAACTGAAATTGAAACATAATAAACAACTTCAAAGAGAACTGTTGTAACAACTGGTAAGAAATATCCTTGGCTCATTTTTCACTTTTAATTCATTCATTGTACAGAATTAAAGCATCTGACTATGTTTTTATTTTCTGTTGACACAGTTCTTTCCATCCCTTCTATGGCTAAAATTCAACTTGACGAGCTGAGCAATTTTGTTGCATCGTCAATGTGGGATTAAATTGACAATAGATTTAGGGTTTAACACATAACACAGATATGAGAAGACCAATTCCCATTCTGAGCAACTGGGCCCATAGTTTGGTAGTAGAGTACTTGACAGCAGATCAATAGGTCAGTGGTTTGACCCCATCTGGGCTCTGCACTGATTATCTGACTGTTATTTCGGGTAATGATAAATGGTTTAGTCAACCACTTCACATGGTGGTTTGTTTTCGAGAAGCCTAAGCATGTATACCTCATGTCCTAACATATATTATATATATAATAGGATATGCAGACCGTAGAGTAGAATAATATAAAACTCAAAGCACACATAACATAGGGCGTTACCTCACAGAGACAAGAGCTGAGGTGAGCTGAGCTTTAGAACATATCCAGCAGCAGTTGTAAGTGTCGTAGGTTTAGTGGAGTCACTACAACATCATTCACTCATTCATTACAACAAACCATAAACCCTCAAAACCTACACTTTGATTTCTCACACAAATCTGTTGGCCTTTTGGTGAACATTAAAACAAAATAACATAAAACTCAAGTGTAGACACNTAGTGGAGTCACTACAACATCATTCACTCATTCATTACAACAAACCATAAACCCTCAAAACCTACACTTTGATTTCTCACACAAATCTGTTGGCCTTTTGGTGAACATTAAAACAAAATAACATAAAACTCAAGTGTAGACACTAGTGGTCTAGTGGTAGAATAGTACCCTACCAAATTACAGACCTGGGCTCGATTCCTGGCTATTGCACTCACTGTTTAGTTGTTTCAATTACTATTTCCTCTTTCACAGGTCATGAATCAAGAACCAACCAAACAGCAACAGGCACTAGTGGTCTAGTGGTAGAATAGGACCCTGGCATGGTACAGGCCCAGGTTCCATTCCTGACAAGTGGTAGCTTGAGTGGGTCTAATGATTAAGAACATGTGTTTTCTCCTTGGAAATCACAGGTTCAAAACTGGAAGGAATAGGGTATGTACACCTCCGTAACTATGCAGTCAAACCCCTAGCTGGAGGGGTCCCTTGTCCCACAAACAATAATATTTGGCAGCTGGTTAGGTTGTGACTTTAAAATTAGATTATTATTGTATACCTCCATAACTAAGCAGTCAAACTGCTAGTGAGAGGGTCCCTTGTCCCACAAACAAGGATATCTCATAAACCAATGTCTCCTTGGTGAAAGTTGACGGGTCTAATGATTCTCCTGGTATAAAAAAAATCAAAAAATCAAACCTCTAGTGAGAGTGTCCCTTGTCCCACAAACAAGGAGATCTCATAAACCAATATAGGGGCAGTTCCTCTGACTCGACCCTGGGTCTCCTTGGTAAAAGTTGACGGGTCTAATGATTCTTCTGGTATAAAAAATAAAATAAAAA
>SNQJ01S0086075.1:43413-55668 GCA_010110895.2 Picea sitchensis | reverse complement strand
ATGTTATGGAAATAGAAAACAAATTTGTCTCTACCCTTGATAATAATCATAAAACTGCGGACGCCATCTGGGTTCCGTTTCCCATGTGCTGTGGCTCATCGCAATGGAACGTTACATGGAATGGTGCCAAAATGCAAATTCCTGATTGAATAAGGTGAGAAAAATTTTGTCGTCTCAGTTAATGGGCGTCCAATGCATATAGTATTACCTCGCGGTTATCTGGTAAAGGTAAAAGATGTTGATCTGGTAAAGCTCAAATCTTCTTGTAATTGGTTAATGTAGTTGAAGTTCTATCACTTCGTATAAATAAATAAATAAGTTAAAAAAAAATATATTAAAATATCATTATTTTGTATAAAAGGATAAGGTTAAGTGTATTTATTATTTTGGGAGGAGGACAAACTTAATATGCATGTGTCTTAAAACTTTACTAGTTCTTGTTGAAGGTGTAGAAGGATTATAGTGATCCATAATTAGTTGAATTCATATTAATATGTCATTTGACTATAAATTTTTGCATAATTTCTATTGTTCAAACTATAGAACTAAAAACATTATTTTTTATATAATAAAAAAAACTTTATATGTCATCATCTCATCTCATTCTAGAATAGATTCGAAGTCTTATTGCTAGCTTCGTTATTCTCAATGTTCTAAATGTTTAGATATCCAAAGTTTTGAGCATCGATGTTCTTTTTTATTTTTTTTATTTTTTTTATTTTTATTGAAATGTTTACATACCGAAAGTTTTGAGCATCGACACTATTTTTTAATTTTTTTATTATTTTTATGTTTATTGAAATGTTTACATACTGAAAGTTTTGAGCATTGACACTCTTTTTGAGGTACTTGAATAGGCCTGACAGCTTAAATGTTTACATAGCGCGAGGCCCTTAAATAGGTATGTCACAATACATTTTATCTCAAATGTTTCCATACAATGTTGCAGTGAATTTGGACAATATTGTTGTCCACCACCACTCGCATAGTCATCATATGTTTCATATTTCTTCTATGCTTGGAATGCAATTTAGTCATCATTGAAGATACATATATTCTTTATTGGTTCACTGGTTGTTGCTTGTTTGCTTGTTCGTTGGTTCGTCGGTTGTTGTTTGTTGTTGTTTGGTTCAACTTTGCAAGTTTGAGGTCCTGCACCTGTAGTTAAACCTGTTGGTGCTTGCTCACTGGTTTGTTGCTTGCTGTTTGCTTTTGTTTGCTTCAACTTTGCAAGGTTCAAGTCCTGCACCCGCAGTTGCAGTTTTTTTAACACTTTGCAAGGTTCAAGTCCTGCACCCGCAATTGGACCTGTGATTCTGTCGTTCATCATTGACGAGTATGTTTCAATACCATAGTTTCATTCGTATTTGTTGTTTGTTGTTTATTGTTTTCATTTTGCAAGTAAGAATGTTTAAGTATTTCCACTCGCATGGTCATCATATGTTTCATATTTCTTCTATGCTTGGAATGCAATTTAGTCATCATTGAAGATACATATATTATTTATTGGTTCATCGGTTGTTACTTGTTCATTGATTCGTTGGTTCGTCGGTTCGTTGGTTGTTGCTTCTTGTTGTTTGGTTCAATTTTGCAAGGTTGAGGTCTTGCACCTGCAATTGGACTTGTGCGTGTTTGTTCACTGGTTTGTTGCTTGCTGCTTGCTTTTGTTTGCTTCAACTTTGCAAGGTTGGGGTCCTGCATCGGCAGTTGGAGTTGTTTTTGCACTTTGCAGGGTTCAAGTCCTGCACCCGCAATTGGGCCTGTGATTCTATCGTTCATCATTTACGAGTAAGTTTCAATACCATAGTTTCATTCGTATTCATTGTTTATTGTTTACTGTTTGCGGTTTGCAAGTAAGAATGTTTAGGTATTTATTCATCATTCTTATCCTGCAGACTTTCCATAGAGGTTGGCATATCTTTTTCTCCTGCTCTTAAATTTTCCTCCATTTTTTCCCCAGGCTCTGCACCATGTGCATGCCAATGTCGTCTGCACAACTCTGGCTGTCATTTTTTCTAGCATTACAAATATTGGTCCTTTGTCGTATGTGACGAAGTGGAAATCTAATGCCTCAATTGAATAAGGAATTCTTTAGCCTTCGCACCTTACCCTCGATGATATTCCTAGCTTGCTCGGGAATGAGTACCTACCTATCCCGTACGGGAATCGAACTCGTGTCTTTCACATGAAAAAGACGATGTCAAGCTTGTTGCCTTTGCAGGATGTTCTTGTAGAAGAAAACTGCAGGTAGGTGTAGAAGGGCTAAGTATGATACAACGGTAACTAAGCTGCAACAAAATTGCACACCATTGACAGGCATTATCCATCTTTGTTGATGACATATTTCAGTAAGTTATAAAGAAAAAAGTTCCAGGACCTAGAATGCAAATCCTGGGTAGTTCTAGGACCTATTATTGCACTTTGCAGGGTTGAAATCCTACACTCGCAATTGGACCTGTGATTCTGTCGTTCATCATTGACAAGTAACTTTCAATACCATAGTTTCATTCATATTCGTTCTTTACTGTTTATTATTTACAGTTTGCAAATAAGAATGTTTAGGTATTTATTCATCACTCCTATGTTGTAGACTTTCCATAGAGGTTGGCATATCTTTCCCTCATGCTCTTAAATTTTGCTCCAATTTTTTCTCCAAACTCTTAACCATATGTATGACAATGTTGTGTGCACAACTTCGGCTGTCATTTTCTCTAGCATTACAAATCTCGGTCCTTCACCTTATGTGACAAAGTGGAGATCTAATGCCTCAATTGAATAAGGAAATTCTTTAGTCTTCCCACCATGCCCTTGATGATATTCCCACCTTGTCCGGGAATGAGTACCTACATGCCTTTGAAAATGTTCTTGTAGAAGAAAAAGATGTTGAGAAAATGCTAGCAAGAGTAATTTTTCATGGATTGCAGATTGCAATATTCAATATCTATGTCGCTCTGCATGTACCATTGCCAACATAATGAATGTTTTTTCAAATGCATTACACCATTTACATCTGAACGAAACCATTATCATTCTAGGAGACTTCAGTGTTGACATGCTACAAAACAGTGCCATAACAAAAGAATTGGAAAATACATGTGCAATTACAATCTATGTTTTCTTTTGGTTAAGATAAAGCATGTACAAAACGCACTTATTGACCATGTATGGTCAAATGTGCCCATATCACAATACACCATTTTTATCTTATACACATACTGGTCTGACCATGATACAATTTGTCTTGTACTTGAATTATGCAATATACATCAAACCTATTACAAAATCATATTTCCATAGCTCAAAGCATATCTGGATACTTTGTTGCACAAAACCAAATCATTCAGCTAGGATCATCCAACTTCTTAATATTTTCTAGCTTGTAATATATTTTGGCCAGGAAAAATTCTATATAACCACAACCATGGATCAAGAAAAACAAAGGTTCATGTTTCTAACTCTATGTTTTATTCCATTCCTTCAATTCTCATTTATTGTATGTATATATTACTTGTTTTCCCTTACATACCAACTTACATTCATGTTCATTGTATTTTATGCGTTCTCACATTGAAACAAACATAATAATTGGAGAAGACGAAGGACTCTTAACCACAAATGTAGAAGAGGAGATACAAAGGTGCATGCTTCTACTCTTATTTCATATTCCATTGTTTTGTATTTCATTTATTGTTTATATATTTATTCTACTGCTTTGAACCTAATTTATTGTATGTAGATACTACATATCTTCCTACATAATAACTTATCTTCATGTCAAATGTATTTTCTATGCTGCTACATTGAAATAAATAGAATTGTATTTATTTTTTTACATGTCTTTCTACATACCAACTTACCTTCATGTCCATTGCATTTTCTACATTGCTATATTGAAAGAAATAGATTAGTTTGACAGGAGGATGAGATCTTATATGCCACAACAGAGGAAGCTGAAGTACAATCTTTGAAAAGGTATACCAATAGTGATAGTAAATCAAACACACAAAACGAGTAGGTGGATAAAATATTGGACTAGAAAGCGATAATTTGGCAACAATGGGCCTTTGTTGAGACTTCTTGCTTCAGAAAATTGCCCTCCCCTTTTCTATTTTCCCACTCTCTATTATCATTTTTTTTCCCTCTTCTATACTTAACCGAATTCCCCTTTCTTTTTCCCCTCTACTTTCCCTTTATGGTTACTTTACTTAGTCATTTTTTTCGAAAATGTCTAGGTGCGCGGGTTGGTGGACTCACAGGTTTACATCTCTACTCATGCTTCTATATCACGAGTATGACCGACCGCTTCCTCATTCCATACTTAGCCACTTTTTCGATAGCGGGTTCCCGGGCTGGCAAGCTCAAAATTGCGCTTCTATTGTTCTGTGTCCTGCAAACAACACTTGGAGTTCCGCAATATACAAATTGACAGCCGGACTCCCAGGCTGGCGGGCTCAAGATTGCGCTTATATTGTTCTGTGACCTACAAACAGCGCCTAAAGTTCTGCGATATACAGATTGACCACCAGACTCCCCCATCATGCCATGTTCCGTGTTACACATTTTTGCACTCAAAATTTCTGAGACATGCAATTTGACCATCGGGTCCTCACGTCTCCTGAGTATCCCTTGACACCCTATTTCATACTCCATCCCCTTTGAGCATGTGATGCAGAAGCATCGCTAGCACATCAAGCGAGCCAGCGCGGAAGCGGAGGACAGCTGGACAAGCTAGCACACATTTTTGAAATTGCTTTGGAATTGTTGCGCAAGTCTTTTAATGAAATCATTTATGAAGAAGCGCACTTGTATGATGTAATGGACCTTGAGCGGATAGCTCTCGTCCTTAGGTAGATAGTCGGCATTTAATATAGTTAATGATGGTAGATAGGAATTTAATTTTAGATTTGATAGCCTTAGAGCGCAAGAGGGAAACGGGATATAGACACCCTCATTGTACATTGTATTATTATTCAGGAGCAGGAAGAGAAGAGAAAGTAGAGAATTGTATGAAGAACACCCATGTACAGGCATTTGAATTAATAGAAGAGATTGATTCAAATCCATGGTTGTGTGTTGTTTTCTCTGTGTATTGATGTTATGCTCATGAATATTTATTTCCTGTCATATATTTACTTTTATATGCTATGTATGTGATTTCATAGTTGGATTGAAGTCTGTAAGGAAGAGTGAATGAGTTTCAATTGTTTCTCTAATTGAGCCAGAAGATTCCTGCAAGGAGTGTAGTTGAATTGTCCGCAAGGAGTGCGTTGACAGAAGGGTTCAATTAGAGATAACTTTTGTCCTCGTTTTCCCGAAGGTGCAGTTAGGCACAAGTGTCGTGCAAGGAGTGCGCAGGCCAAGGAAAAGCCTCAGGGTTGCGAACCTGAGCAAAGCTTTGAAAGATTGTTGCTGCAGGAGTGCGCAGAGTCGAGCGACTTCAACACTTAGACAAGGTTGAAGATTTGCCGCAAGGAGTGGGTGCAAAGTTCCTTCTAAGTAATTGAGAATTGCAGGGAAGATCAGGGGAAGTAGACCTTTGAATTCGTCGAAGGATGGCACAGAGAGGTTGTGCATTGAAGCGTTCAAGCAAGTGTTGAAAGCTCACGCGCAGGTGAACAAGTCTTCGTGGAGAAAATACTTGGTTCATTTCGTGGATTCGCAAAGGGAGAAACGGACAGTTGGTATTCTCCGCGGAGAATCCGCGATAATCCGGGAGCCGTTGGATCTTGCAAAGGTGCAAGGAGATTACAGCGTGAACGTCTGGAGGTTCGGAGCTCAGGAGGAGAGTAACCATTGATCCGTGCCACCGGAGCCGTTGGATCTACACGTGGATTCACGTATTAGGAGTTCGCAAGGTGAAGTTCCAATAGTTCACAACGAGAATTGCGATATTGCGAGACGCGATACTCCGACCGGGGGGGTCGTGTGGGCCACAGTCAAGGTGAGTGGAAGACAGGTGGCAAAGATCGAGGATCTCGCGAACTCGGGAGTTCGCAGGGTGAGAGCCCAAGTATTGGGTACTCTGAGTCACGAGAACGCGAGGTTGCGAGCATCGAAACTGCGATAGGATCGTATCGGTATTTCGACGCATCGGATATCGGGGTTTGAAAAACCGAGTGTTTGATATCGCGAGTTGCGAAGTCACGATAGAGTGAAAGTTCCGATAAGGCGAGAGAAATTCAGCGTTGACTAAAGCCATCGGGTCTCGGGGATTCAAGAGCCCAGTGAATCAACAGTGAACTTGCGAAGCTGCGAGTTCTGATTTCCCGATAAGAGAAAGAGGGAAGTCGTGCGAGGAGAATCTGTGGCTAAGGAAAGTTCCCGATAGGGAATAAGAAGAACCTTTGAGTTCTTCAGGCCGAGGAGAGAGAAGGTCCTGAGGAAGCGGACGTTCCAGTGAGGGCGCGACTGCGTCAAGTGTGGTATCAGAGCATGAATTCTTTGCTTTCTATAGCAGAGAAGGAGAATACACCATGCCGCCCAGAAGAGAAAGGCAGTCACCTGACCCAGAAGATAGGGAGGTGCGGAGAAGAGGCAGGCCGGCAAGAAATCCAGAAATGGAGAGGCAAATGAGAGATCTTCGAGCAAGACTTGAGGACATGGAGACAACTCAAAGACGCACAGCTAGTGCAGGGGATCTTAGTGATTTCGATGGCGAGATAGAGGCTGAACGAGAGGAAGAAGTTGCAGCCGAAGATAAGTCAACTGAGCGATTGATCAAAGCTATCGCACGGATGGGTGCGAAGGCAAAGATGGACATTCTAGTCTATGAGGGGAATCTGGATGCAAAAGAATTACTAGACTGGATTAGAGCTCTTGACACCTACTTCGACTATGAAGATATCGAAGAGGATAAGAAAGTCAAGCATGTTGTCACGCGCTTGAAAGTACATGCAACATTGTGGTGGGATGAGCTACAAGCTGACAGACGCTGCAAGGGCAAGCAGAAGATCGAGAGTTGGGATCGAATGATTGCAAAGATGAAAGCGAAATTCATCCCAAGAGACTATCAAATTACTCTGTTCAGGAGGATGCAGAACCTGAGACAGAAACTGATGACAGTGAAAGAATACACTGAGGAATTCTATCAACTGAACATCAGAGCAGGTCATCGGGAGAGCGATGATGAAAAGGTTGTCAGATATCTTAATGGTCTAAGATACGACATTCAGGATGAATTAAGCATGGTTACCATCAGGACGGTAGAGGATGCTTATCAGATGGCTCTGAAAGCAGAGGAGAAGTTGAGCCGTAAGCAAGGTCAGCGAGGGCGAGGCAGAAGTCAGCCCAGAGGCAAGGCAGTTGCCCAGGACAAATTCCAGAAGCCCAAGGAGGAATGGAAGAAACCTCAGGGTAAGATTGAGAGAGGTGGAACCTCACAGAGAGGACCATATGTTGAACAGAGAGGGCAACATACAGAGCAGAAGGGAGATTATGCTGACACAAACACTTTTCCTCGTACTAGAGGAAGAGGAAGAGGAAGAGGTGGAGTTATCACATGTTTCGCATGTGGGAAAAATGGGCACAGGTCATTTGAGTGTCCAGAGAAAAGGAAGGATAGAGGAGAATCTCACATCACCGAGGCGCAGAGGCGGGATGTTGAGGCAGAAGACGCAGAAGGTGGAAGATCGCTTGTGATGCATAAAGTCCTTTTGACACCCGAGAAGGAGGTGGAAAGCTCAGTCCAAAGGACCAGACTCTTTAGGACTGCTTGCAAAACCAAAGACAGGGTATGCAAGGTCATTGTTGACAGTGGTAGCACGGATAATCTCGTATCCACAGAGATGGTGGAAAAGTTGGAGTTGGAGACGACTGATCATCCCAGCCCATACAGAGTTTCATGGCTACAGAAGGGACACCAGGTAACTGTTACTAAACAATGCTTGGTTGAGTTCAAAATAGGTGTGTATAATGATAAGATTTTGTGTGATGTTATTCCCATGGATGTATGTCATTTATTGTTGGGTAGACCATGGCAATATGACAAAAATGTGATTCATGATGGGAGAATGAACACATATACCCTGGAGAAGAATGGGAGAACCCATATGTTGCTTCCGATAAAAGATCAGGAGGTGAAGCCGGAAGTGAACAACACAGTACTTCTCATGAGTGGGAAGGAACTTCTTACAGAGATGGAGAAGAAAGAAGATCCACAATTCTTTGTTGTTAGAAAGCCGAGGATTGTTCTGACTAGCACAAGAGTGGATGATTTACCAGATGAGATTCAGGAACTGCTGGAAGAGTTCGCTGACATCATCGTGGACGAATTACCTCATTCGTTGCCACCAATGAGGAGTGTGAGTCATCACATCGATCTCGTACCAGGAGCTAGTTTGCCAAATAAAGCCGCGTATAGGTTGATGCCGCAAGAAAATGAGGAGGTCAAGAGGCAAGTCCAGAAGTTGTTGGACAAAGGACTGGTCAGGGAAAGCTTGAGTCCATGTGTTGTTCCAACAGTACTCAGTCCGAAGAAGGATGGAGGTTGGAGAATGTGTACCGGCTCAAGAGCGATTAACAAGATAACCATCAGGTACAGGTTTCCATTGCCAAGGATGGATGATTTGATGGATTTCCTGAGTGGGGCAAGGTATTTTTCAAAGAGAGATTTGAAAAGCGGATACCATCAGATTCGCATGAGAGAAGGCGATGAGTGGAAAACAACCTTCAAGACCAACGAAGGTTTGTATGAATGGTTAGTCATGTTGTTTGGCTTGACGAATGCACCAAGTACCTTTATGAGGTTGATGAATGAAGTCCTGAGGGAATTCATCGGGAAGTTCGTCATTGTGTATCTGGACGACATACTGATTTACAGTAAATCAGAGGCTGAACATCTGAAGCATTTGGCCATTGTGATGAAAAAGTTACAACAGGAGAAGTTGTTGATAAACATGAAGAAGTGCTCATTTATGAAGACTGAACTCATTTATTTGGGGTTTGTTATTTCGACGAATGAATTGAAGATGGATCCAGGTAAAGTGGAGGTGATCAAGAATTGGCCATCACCGAGAAATATTTTCGAGGTGAGAAGTTTCCATGGTTTGGCTAGTTTCTACCGAAAGTTCATCAGGAATTTCAGTGGAATTAGCGCAGCGATGATGGACACAGTGAAGAAGCGACATAAATATTTTCATTGGACAGCAGAGGCTGAGAAGAGCTTCAATCTGTTGAAGCGAAAGATCACAGAACAACCGGTTTTGGTGTTGCCGGATTTTCAGAAAACATTTCAGGTGAAATGTGATGCAAGTGGGTTTGCCATAGGAGCGGTCTTGAGTCAGGAAGACAAACCAGTTGCATATTTCAGTGAGAATTTGTATGAGGCGAAACTGAAGTACTCCACGTATGATAAAGAATTTTATGCTGTCATACAGGCACTGAAGAAGTGGAGGCATTACTTGATCCCAAAAGAATTTGTATTGTACAGTGATAATCATGCATTGCAGTTTGTGAGTCAACAGGAGAAGTTGAATCAGAAACATGCAAAATGGGTAGAGTATATGCAAAATTTCACGTTTGTGATTAAGCATATTTCGGGTACTGCTAACAAAGTGGTTGATGCTTTGAGCAGGAAGTGTTTGTTGTTGCAGGAGTTCCGAGTCAAAACATTAGGTTTTGAAAATCTCAGGGACATGTACGCAGGAGATGCAGACTTTGGAGAGGCATATGAAGCAGCTGAGAATCCAGTTCTCAGAGATCGAAGTCCTTGGACATATTATATGATCCAAGAGGGATTGTTATTCCGAGGCAATCAACTGTGTATTCCGAAATGCTCCATGAGGGAGAATTTGTTGAAAGAGAAGCACAGTGGTGGATTAGCAGAACACTTTGGTCATGATAAAACATTTGCGAAGCTGAGCGAATCGTACTTTTGGCCGAGGATGAGAGCAGATCTCAAGAGGTTTGTTGACAGATGTAGAGTTTGTCAGCATTCAAAGGGGAGAAAGCAGAATGCAGGTCTTTATCAGCCATTGCCCATACCAGAAAGGCCATGGGAGGCAATAAGCATGGATTTTGTATTGGGGTTGCCAAGGACGCAGAGGGTTGTTGATTCCATCTTTGTAGTGGTGGACAGGTTTTCAAAGATGACACATTTTATCCCATGCCAGAAGACCAGCGATGCGACCCACATCGCAAATTTGTTTTTCAAGGAGGTCATTCGACTTCATGGATTACCGAAAAGCATAGTTTCGGACAGGGATACTAAATTCATAGGGCATTTTTGGAGGACCTTGTGAAAGAAGCTAGGAACTAACTTAGCATTTAGTTCTGCTTAACATCCTCAGACGGATGGACAAACAGAGGTGGTCAACAGAAGTCTGGGAGACTTGCTAAGAAGCCTGGTGACAGAGCACCATAGCAGCTAGGATAGCGTATTGCCACAGGCAGAGTTCGCATACAACGACTCGGTGAACAGGAGTACATGAAAAAGTCCATTTCAGGTTGTATATGGGATGCAGCCGAGAGGAGTATCTGAACTGAGGGATTCAGGGCAGATTGTGACTAGCAGCTCTAGTGCAGAAGAGTTTGCTGAGGCGATGAAGGAACTTCACGACCGAGTGAAGCAGCGACTGATAGATTCAAATCAAGAGTATAAGCGCAGAGCAGATCAACATCGGAGACAACTTCAGTTTGAAGTTGGTGATCTGGTTCTGGCACACTTAAGGAAGGAAAGGTTCCCGAGGGGGACATACAATAAGTTGAAAATGAAGAAAATCGGACCATGCAAGGTCTTGAGAAAATTCGGAGAGAATGCTTATGAGATTGAGTTGCCGGATGGCATCGGAATATCTCCGATATTCAATATCGCAGACCTATACCCATACAGGACCGAGGAAACAGGAATAAGTGGTGAGCAGCTAATGATCCAGTGGGTGAAACAATTACCAGTTGTAGAGAAGCCACAGATGGAGTGCATACTGGACAAGAGAGTGGGTAAGAAGACCCGAAGGAAAGAATACTTCGAGTATCTGGTTAAATGGAAAGGCCACCCAGTGGAAGATGCCAGCTGGGAAAATGAAGCAGTGATACAGAAGCATGGACATACCGTGCAGGAGCTCATGGACAGGAGCCCATGAAATTTTTTCAAGCCGAGGAGTATGATGCAGGAGCATCGCCAGCACATCAAGCGAGCCAGCGCAGAAGCGGAGGACAGCTGGACAAGCCAGCACACATTTTTGAAATTGATTTGGAATTGTTGCGCAAGTCTTTTAATGAAATCATTTATGAAGAAGCGCACTTGTATGATGTAATGGACCTTGAGCGGATAACTCTCGTCCTTAAGTAGATAGTCGGCATTTAATATAGTTAATGATGGTAGATAGGAATTTAATTTTAGATTTGATAGCCTTAGAGCGCAAGAGGGAAACGGGATATAGACACCCTCATTGTACATTGTATCATTATTTAGGAGCAGGAAGAGAAGAGCAAGTAGAGAATTGTATGAAGAACACCCATGTACATGCATTTGAATTAATAGAAGAGATTGATTCAAATCCATGGTTGTGTGTTGTTTTCTCTGTGTATTGGTGTTATGCTCATGAATATTTATTTCCTGTCATATATTTGCTTTTATATGCTATGTATGTGATTTCATAGTTGGATCGAAGTCTGTAAGGAAGAGTGAATGAGTTTCAATTGTTTCTCTAATTGAGCTAGAAGATTCCTGCAAGGAGTGCAGTTGAATTGTCCGCAAGGAGTGCGTTGACAGAAGGGTTCAATTAGAGATAACTTTTGTCATCGTTTTCCCGAAGGTGCAGTTAGGCACAAGTGTCGTGCAAGGAGTGCGCAGGACAAGGAAAAGCCTCAGGGTTGCGAACCTGAGCAAATCTTTGAAATACTGCTGCTGCAGGAGTGCGCAGAGTCGAGCGACTTCAACACTTAGACAAGGTTGAAGATTTGTCGCAAGGAGTGCGTGCAAAGTTCCTTCTAAGTAATTGAGAATTGCAGGGAAGTTCAGGGGAAGTAGACCTTTGAATTCGTCGAAGGATGGCACAGAGAGGTTGTGCATTGAAGCGTTCGAGCAAGCGTTGAAAGCTCATGCGCAGGTGAACAAGTCTTCGTGGAGAAAATACTTGGTTCATTTCGTGGATTCGCAAAGGGAGAAACGAACAGTTGGTATTCTCCGAGGAGAATCCGCGATAATCCAAGAGTCGTTGGATCTTGCAGAGGTGCAAGGAGATTACTGCGCGAACGTCTGGAGGTTCGAAGCTCAGGAGGAGAGTAACCATTGATCCGTGTCGTCAGAGCCGTTGG
>SNQJ01S0086075.1:29611-43336 GCA_010110895.2 Picea sitchensis | reverse complement strand
TCGCGAACTCGGGAGTTCGCAGGGTGAGAGCCCAAGTATTGGGTACTCCGAGTCACGATAACGCGAGGTTGCGAGCAGGGAAAGTGCGATAGGATCGTATTGGTATTTCGGCGCATAGGATATCGGGGTTTGAAAAACCGAGTGTTTGATATCGCGAGTTGCGAAGTTGCGATAGAGCGAAAGTTTCGATAAGGCGAGAGAAATTCAGCGTTGACTAAAGCCATCGGGTCTCAGGGATTCGAGAGCCCAGTGAATCAACAGTGAACTTGCGAAGCTGCGAGTTCCGATTTCCCGATAAGAGAAAGAGGGAATTCGCGCGAGGAGAATCTGTGGGTAAGGAAAGTTCCCGATAGGGAATAAGAAGAACCTTTGAGTTCTTCGGGCCGAGGAGAGAAGAGGTCCTGAGGAAGCGGACGTGCCAGTGAGGGCGCGACTGCGTCAGCATGTATGTGACATCCAGAACAATTATGAACAATATACAATGCATATGCTTATTTAGTCATTTTGATGTTCATGTACACATGCTTGCATCAGAAAAAGTTGCACGAGTGACATGGGCATGAGTAGTCAATCATCACAAACATCAACAGAACAACAAGGCCAAAGGTAAAGATTCATACATTGTGTTCTTGTTATGTTTACTAAACAAATATCCTGAGTTATTTATTCATCTATGCCATGATAAATATGTTGATGTCATCTACAACACATGCTTTGCAGTTCACAAGAAGTATCGACGAGAACAAGTGAAACACCCAACATAGTGCAAGCTCTGCAGACTAAGAGGTATGCTTATAAAACTTTGACCTGCATACTTCATCCAAATTGTGCATCTACTTGTACATTTATGCCAAAAAAAAAATGATACAAACTACCATTCACATTACTTTTTATGTTCAAAAAATGTCACCGGGTCTAAACTTATAACACCCAATATACTATCGATAGAAGGCTTGAACAATTGCCAAACTAGACAAGTGTTCGTCAGGGACATAATGGTCGTGTATAGCACCTACTTAGACAAGGAAAACAAAACTAGATGCATTATGTGTGCTGACATGACAGGCAATGAAGCCATGATGACAGTCACACTGACTATCCCTGCACAACTAGTCCAAAAACATGCAGAAAAGATATTTCCAGGTAATGGCATATCCATTACAAATTTTAATATATTGTCGAAAACAATATATGACCATGGTGATTGTGATCGGATTATATTGCTCAATGAAACAAGTATTGTGGAAAAAGTTCCCACGGTTTGTTCAGAATATAGTTTCGTACTGGACACAACAATAAGCCAACTTGCACAAAGCAACGACATTTACCCAATCAAAACCATTGGTGCAACTATCACACTCGCGAGAAAAGTTGGCTCGCAACACATTCTCCATATAAAAGATGGAGAGTCAGACAACGACAAGGCAATGGTACCGTTCTCCATATCCAGTTTTGTCCTTTACTTTCACATGCTCATATATCTCAGTTATGTTACACAACTATTATACTATTCCATGTTGCAACTACAATTGTTCAACACCTATTCAAATTTATTTTCCTCAATGGAACAAAAATTGCATAAAGGGCAATTTCCACTTATGCTCTTCAAGAATATAAAAAAGAAAAGAGATGTTAAAGAAAGGATCTTCCGCACAACCCAAGCAACATTTGTAACAGAATTGCGAACAAACATAGTACAAGATCTCAAGAAACTAACTAGCTTGACAATTGTTGTACGTATACATCTACAATTCCGTCCACACTTTGCTCATAAAAATTGCCTTAAACAATTTTGTGCAGTTTTTTTGTTGTACACTTGTATATTATATTGTTTAATATATTAACTACTATGCTCACATGTGCAGGTTGAGGGTGTTTCGGTTGCAGCAAATGCGTACTCGACCCCCTTCAAGCCTGTATGTGCCAAATGCAACTCTCCTCCTTCTGGCTCTGCTTTCATAAATGATGGCACAATTGATTGCCTACGATGCAGTAAAAAATTCCCTTACATATATAGGCATTGCCTCAATGTTGCCATCTGAACCCTCAATAACACAATTGTACATTGTACAATTAGACAACCTATATTACAAGATGTGCTTCATGCGTTGGCAGAATTTCCGTATGAAGTATACCTACAGAAAAAGGCAAACAATGTCTACATGTTACACGACTTTCGTGTCCATATCAAATTTACATTAAATGAGGACAATGCCATACTGCATATCGGTTGAACCAAAAAAATAAATCATATCATGCATTGACAAGAAACAAAACAATCTCATCTGTATCTGTACATGCTACCCAATCAAGATATGAATAGAGTTTTGCAGTGCCATGACAAATTGAACTGGAAGCGCATAAGATTATTCAGTCCAAGAATGAGAAGCATGAGGATGGACCTCATACAAAGTATCCAACTGTGAATAAATCGGGTCCATCCTTTGAGTTGTCAAAATGGCTTGCTCCTTTGAACGGAACCATCAGACATTTTCAATAATATTGCAAATTTGGCATTGTTCGAACTCCATTAAGTTAAATGTTGACACTCTTTTCCATAACTAGTAATGTTAGAACATTGTCAGGTCAATGTGATCTTGGTTCATAGTACTATCAAAAGAAAATGTTCATAGTGATCTTGGTTCATAGTAATATAGTAATCGACAAATTCTTGGTGCCCATTTGGGGATTTGGTTATAGATGGGATACAATGCCCAATCTTCATTGATTTTTTCCTGTCTTGTGTTTGGCAGACTTTTGTTCATGTGCTTTCGTACTGTAGTTCAAGGTTCTCATGGGCCCGGATTTTGAATTATGGTCGGATGATAGATTAAGGATCTTACGTTTTTTCTATGATCTTAAAGAATATACAAGACATGCCTTGCCTTTTAATGTAAGCTCTGTGAAGAAAATGTAATATGTAGTTCATTTTAGCACTTTTACTTGATTGATGAAATTACCAAAATTATTCTTCAGAAATATTTTGAAATAAAAGGATATATGCTAGGTGAAGTCCAATGGGACTATGATTCAACCACAAAAAATTAAAATTAAAATTCGTCATTGTTATACTTACGGTGAAGTTGACAGTACAATAATTTTGCTTAAACAACCCTCCATTGATTTTTCTGTAGCTTTTCGATGCTTCTCTTGTGCAAACACATCCTGGAAAGTATAACTATGACTCACTTTCTCTATTCTTTGATTGAAGAGCATGTTCACCTGTCTAATTCACTTCATAGTTACTATTAAGACCATCAATGGGGCTTTGTTAAGACCAATTCTCGCTTCTGAAAATTGCCCTCCCCTTTATTTTCCCCCTCTACTTTCCCTTTCTAGTTACTTAGTCGTTTTTAGAAAATGTCTAAGTGCGCGTGTTGGTGGATTCACGCGTTCAAATTTCCACTGATGTTTTTATATCACGAGTCTGATCAACCGCTTCCCCATTCCATACTCAACAACTTTTTCGATCGTGGGTTCCTGACCAGGCGGGCTCAAGATTGCGCTTCCATTGTTCTGCCCCCTGCAAACAACACCCAGACTTCCCTGATATACAAATTGACAACCAAATTCCCCTTTCTTTTTCTCCTATACTTTCCCTTTCCAGTTACTTAGTTGTTTTTCCAAATATGTCTCATGCTTTTGTATCACAAGTCCGATCGACCGCTTCTTGATTCCATACTTGGCCACTTTTTACATTGCCAGTTCCCGGGCAGGCTTGCTCAACATTGCACTTCCATTGTTCTGTGACCTACAAACAACACCCAGAGTTCCACGATATACAAATTGACCGCCAAATTTCGCCATCATGCCATGTTCTGTGTTACACATTTTGCGGTCAAAAGTTCGGAGACATACAATTTGACCATCGAACCCTCACGTCTCGTGAGTATAACTTGTGACCCTATTTTGAAGCCCGATCGACCGCTTTCCAAACTTGTCCATTTCTTGGAATCTCTTTCGTGGGTTGTCGGTTGGCGGGTTCATGAAATGTCCAATCCTTAATTGCTCTTCGCCATCCCCGCCACCTTCGCACTTCTTTCTAGATATGTAATTATTAAGCTTTAATGCTAACAACTCATCATGCAGGAACCGTAAAGATTGTCATTAATGTGCGAAAGGTTCGAGGAGATCTCCCATTAATACGAATTAAACCAAGATTTGCGAAGGGTTATATTATCCCTTCGGAGTGTTCATTTCAAACATCATGGAATCTCTTTTGTGCGTCGTTGGGTTGGCAGCTTTACGAAATCTCCAATCCTTAATCGCTCTTCATCGTCCCCACCACCTTCTCACTTTTTAATAAGTATGCAATTAGTAAGATTTAATGGTAACAACTCATTACGCAGGAACCGTAGAAATTGTCATTAATCAACGAAAGGCTAGAGGAGATCTCCCATTGATACGCATTAAACCAAGATTTGTGAAGGGTTATATTACCCCTTCCGAGTGTTCATTTCAAACATCAACTGGAGCAAACAAATGTTCTTGTTAACTTATGACAGTATCCCGACAACAGTTCTGTCCAGATACAGTAAACACCTTCGGGCATGATGACCAGAACTTCCAGTGGTCCAGGGCATATTCTTACTATGCATCTCCTTCCGCCCAGAAGGAAGTAAGGAGATGGTCCCTTGGTGCGTCGAGAGATATATTTCAAGCCAAATAATTCCAAGGCAACCACCCCTGCTCAGACAACCCCCCTACGTTTATTTGTTTTATAACCCTATAAATGTGTATATCCTGCCCCCATGTGTTTATTTGTTTTGTAACCCTATAAACGCTTATATCCTGCATTCGCTCTGTATATCCATCGCCCGCTCCAAATTTCAAGGATTTTGCAGAAAAGCACGAAAGAATGGTCGACGCAGAGGTTGATGCGGTCGATTTCGAGACGGAAGAAGATGATCTGATGGACAATGATACGACGATGGATGATGGTAATGCAGATTTTGTTCCCACTCATGCGCCCGAATTGAAATCCACCATAATGAGGGGCACTTCCTAGCTCGACGTTGGAGGCCCTAACAAGACCAAAGGGAGGGGTTTCAGAAAAGAAACCAACGCTGAATGCAATAGCTTCTTTACAGCTCGAGAGTTTGAGTCTCTCGACTTGCATGACGGTCCTCGCCCTTAGAGATGTATCCTTTCCTTTCATTTTTAGGGTTTTGGATTAGGGTTTGGATTTGTCCCTGGTGCAGGATGTGTCCCTGAAGTCTTTGACTGTAAGAAGATGGTCTCTTGGTGCGCCGAGAGATATATTTCAAGCCAAATAATTATTCAATCGAGGGACCACTCTCTTGTTCTCTAGAGATACAATTAACATCTTAGGGGGTGAGGACCAGAACTCCCAGTGGTGCAAGGCATATTCATACTACTCATCCCCTTCCACCTAGAACGAAGTAATGACCTCTGGAATTGCTCGTGCAGGTTGTGTCCTTCAAGTATTTGACTGTAAGGAGGTGGTCTATTGGTCCCCTTTCACCCAGAACGAAGTAATTTGGACCTCTGGAATTGCTCATGTAGGCCGTGTCCTTCAAGTCTTTGCTTGTAAGGAGGTGGTCTCTTGGTCCCCTTTCACCCAGAACGAAGTAATTTGGACCTTTGGAATTGCTCGTGCAGGATGTGTCCCTTAAATCTTTGACTGTAAGGAGGTTTTCTCTTGGTGCATTGAGAGACTTATTTCAAGCCAAAGAATTATTCCACTACAGAACCACTCTCATGTTTCTTTTGTCACCTTAGGTCTTCCACAAGATGTTGATATTTCCGCAACCAACATTGACCTTCAGAGGAGAAGACTGCAAGGAGTTCCTAAAAAATCATGATAATCAGTTTTATATGCAGGTTCAAGAGCTTGTCGATGTCTTTTGCATGTCGTCGCACTAAATGAACAACACAGAATTGTATGCATGTTTTTTTTGTAACTCCTCTACCTATATTTATGACAAGTATGTTCAATGCTTCGGTGCAAAGAACTCAATCCAATGTCTATGGATAAATATATATTACCCGTTATTTTTCTTATAGATTTACTATGAAAAAAATGCCTTGGAATCTTGGTTGGTGCTTTTTTGCTGGATTTAACACCTCTTCTCGTTTACATGGTTCGATAGTCTCATAATTCTTAAATATTGTATTGACTCAAGTAATTTGATCACATATGAAGCATTGAACAATTGTATGACAATGCATTGTGTTGATCACATGAGGCTTCTATGGAATCATAAATGAATTTCACACAGTTTCAAACCAACATTCAATTCCATTCATAATGTAGATAGAACATAGTAACACTAATTCACAATGCGGGAGTTGGGGCCCCGCCCAAGAAGTTTTGTTCTCATCTCAACCTTGTTGAACGAACGATCTCTTATTTCCCTCTTGCTTCTTTGATTCCTTCACTCAAAAAGGAAACATGTTATTGGTTGTCCATCCCTTGACCTCTATTTGAGCACTTTTACTTTATTATTGAAATTACCAAATTTCTTCTTCGCAAATATTTTGAAAAAAAAATGATATATGCTAGTTGAAGTCAAATGGGGCTATGAAATCAACCACAATATTAAAATTCAAGTTCGTCGTTGTTATACTTACGGTCAAGTTGAGAGCACAATAAGTTTATTTCTAGATATGCAATTATCAAGCTTTAATGCTAACAACTCATCATGCAGGAAGTTTAGTACTTAAAATAATATTTCAAGGCATTAAACAATGTATCAAAAACACAATTACTCCCACAGGTTGCAATAAAAACAAATCTTCAACAAAGCATTAGTTGACGCACCGCAGTCACCTGAAATGACCAATATCTCAATCTACGAAATTGACCTCCCTATTATCGAATCAACAAAGATGAATATTATGGAATCATAGAATTTTTTTGTGTGTGAGAATTGAATTGGAAAAAATTGTTACTTATTCTTCTTTTTTTAAGGCCTTATCACAGTAAGAATGCAAACTTATCCTAACCCATTGTTATCTACAAAAGCCAAACATCAATAGCGCTTGTAATCAACTATACATAGTTATAGCCAAAAATCAAGTTATAGTTTATATTTGCATTTGCTCACACCCTTTTTAATGATACAAGCACAATAGAAAATGAGTATGTGGATAAAATATTGGACTAGAAAATGATAATTTTGCAACAATAGGGCTTCTTTGAGACCAATTCCTGCTTCAGAAAATTGCCCTCCCCTTTTCTATTTTCCCACTCTATTTTATCTCCTTCTTTTCCCTCTTCTATACTTAATCGAATTCCCCTTTCTTTTTCTCCTCTATTTTCTCTTTCTGGTTACTTAGTCATTTTTTCGAAAATGTCTAAGTGTGTGAGTGGACTCACGGGTTCACCTTTCCACTCATGCTTTTATATCACGACTCCGACCGACCGCTTCCCCATTCCATACTTAGCCACTTTTTTGATCGCGGATTCTCGAACAGGCGGGCTCTAAATTGCACTTCCATTGTTCTGTGACCTACAAACAACACCCAGACTTCCGCGATATACAAATTGACTGTTGAACTCCCACATCATCCCCTCTTCCGTGTTACACATTTTGCACTCAAAATTTTTGAGACATACAATTTGACTTTCGGGCCCTCACGTCTCCTGAGGATTCCTTGTCACCCTATTTTGAAGCCCGTCTGACCACTTTCCATACTTGGCCATTTCTTGGAATCTCTTTCGCAGATCATCGGGTTCACAAAATCTCCAATTCCTAATTGTTGTTCCCTGTGCTCGCCACCTTTGCACTTATTTCCAAGTATGCAATTAGTAAGGTTTAATGCTAACAACTCATCATGCATCAACCGTAAAGAGTGTTATTAATGAGCTAAAGGATCGAGGAGACAGTCACACTAACTATCCCTACACAACTTGTCCAGAAACATGCAGAAAAGATCTTGCCAGGTAATGGGATATCGATTACAAATTTCAATATATTAGCGAAAACGAGCCTGACCGACTGTTTCCATGTTCCATACTTAGCCACGTTTTCAATAGCGGGTTCCCAGACAGGCGGGCTCAAGATTTCACTTCCATTGTTCCGTAACCTACAAACAACACCGGGAGTTCCGTGATATACAAATTGACCACTGGACTAAGCCATCATGCCCTCTTCCATGTTACACATTTTTCACTCAAAACTTTTGAGACATACAATTTGACCGTTGGGCCCTCACCTCTCCTGAGTGTCCATTGTAACCTTATTTTGAAGCCAAACCGACCACTTTCCATACTTATCCATTCCTTAATCTCTCTTCCATGTCCTCGCCACCTTTGCACTTCTTTCTAAATATTCAATTAGTAAGCTTTAATGCTAACATTTCATCATGCAGGAACCGTAAAGATTGTCATTAATGAGTGAAAGGCTCGAGGACATCTCCCATTAATACACATTAAACCAAGATTTGCATAGGGTTATATTATCCCTTGCGAGTGTTCATTTCAAACATCATGGAATGTCTTTCACGGGTCATCGGGTTGGCAGGTTCACGAAATCTCCAATCCTTAATTGCTCTTCGTCGTACCCACCACCTTTGCACTTCTTTCTAAGTATGCAATTACTAAGCTTTAATGTTAACATCTCATCATGTAGGAACCGTAGAGATTGTCATTAATGAGCGAAAGGCTCAATGAGATCTCCCATTCACACACATTGGACAAATATTTGTCGAGGGTTATATTATCCCTTCCCACTGTTCAATTCAAACATCATCTGGAGCAAATAGACGTTCTCGTCAACTTATGGCAGCAACTCGACAACAGTTCTGTGGAGATACAGTGAACATCTTTGGGCATGAAGACCAGAACTTCCAATGGTCCAGGGCATATTTTTACTACTCATCCCCTTCCGCCCAGAACAAAGTAATTTGGACCTCTATAATTGCTCGTGCAGGTTGTCTCCCTGAAGTCTTTGACTGTAAGGAGGTGGTCTCTTGGTGCGCCGAGAGATATATTTCAAGCCAAATAATTATTCCACTGCGGGACCACTCTCCTATTTCTTTGTCACCTTAGGTCTTCCGCAAAATATTGAGATTGTCGGAGCCAACATTGACCTTCAGAGGAGAAGACTACAAGGAGTTCCTAAAAACGCATGATAACGGGTTGGACCTCTTACCCAAGTTCCTTGAAGACCCAATGGAAATTCTTGAAGATATCACAAGGTTGCAGATTAGTTCGTTTAGAAATCCATTTGGAGAAATTGCCTGGTTGTTTACAAGAATAACGAGACAGGAATCCAGAACAAGCATTTCCCGCATGATTATTTATATTTTGTATTTCATAGTCAAGGAACAAGCCATTTTTTATTGGGGGAAGCTAATTTGCAATGAAATTTGTTCCCAATTGTCACGATTCAAATAGGAGAAGAATTTGTATATGTCATCCTACTTGGTTTTCGTGATAGCGCATTGTTATCCGTTTCCAAAACTGTCTGTGTCCAAAAAGGTAAACTGTGAATTCGACCCAGTAACCTTTTGGTACCAGGCCTTGTGAAGGCACAAGGCCTCCCATTGTTTTTATGAGTTTTTTAATGGCTTTGTCTCAGTTTTCAAAGATTTATTGTTAGGAAAAGATGCTCCCCAGATGTCTGACCAGGAAACCAAGTTTTTGGACAGGAAGGGGACACTTGAACAAATGGAGAATTACAGTGTAATAATGATTTTTGGCTCTAAGGAAAATCCTTCTTTCTATCCATGCCACATTACAGACAAAATGTTTGTTACAGAAATAGCAAGGCAATACAACTACTGGTTGCATTTTTTCCATGAGAAGAGAAAAAAACAGTTCATTCCTTTGCCTTGGAAAGTCGGGGACTTCGTGTTCAGGAATGTCAATAAGATTGACGAATTCAGAGGCCATTTCAACAACTTGAACCTAATATATGTTGAAATTCTAAGAGGGTTCAGCCCTAATGGGATTTTTGTAGAACATTTACTAGCAATTGGCTTCAACAGTTCTTTTATCCATACACTCCTAAACGAAGACAGATACAATGATGACAACACTCCTACTCCTGATGCTGACGACCTAGAGACATTGAAAAACACCAATGAATTGTACAAACAACAAGGAAAAGGCCCCGGTGAGAAGAGTTTCCAATCCCTGGCTACCACTCCCAAGAGTACGACATCCCGGAGCATCACTCCAACGACCCACCCCAGTAAGAAATCAACCCACAATTCTTCAAACAAAGGAGGAGATAAGAACCCTCCTCGGGGTAAAATTGATAGTTCTCACAAGCTTCCCATGAGGAAGAAGAGAAAAAATGTTGTGGGACAAGCGGAAGAGCCCGTAACTGAAAGTGAAGACATGGAACTTGAGACTGATCTGGATAACATATTCCACAATGTTGATCAACCCGGGGACGCAACCCACCATAATCCCCTAATGGAAATAGTTGAGACCGAGATTTTTGACGAACATGAATCCTTCGTATTCCAGAGTGTTGTTTTTGACAACGAATCTAAAAATTTAATTATTGAAAAGAGAGATGTAAGAAATAAGAAAGGGAAATATCATTCAGAGATTAACCTTAAGAACATGCAACCGTCCCAAATCTTTCGACTTCACCAAGAAACTGAAGATGCTCTTGATGATTCCATTGGAGGCATTGAGGCGAATAATGCCAGATTGAAGGACCGAATCAATGAAGTGGATGAAGCTTTGATTCCTATCCCATTGCTTGCCATCCCTTTAGCAATAATTGTGCCTTCCAACCCTGCAACCAAGCTAAAAGGATCCTCCAGCCTCCTCACATCTTGTAGAGGCTATGTGGAGAACAATATCAAGAAAATAATGGAGCTAATTACTCAAGCCTGGGAAACATAAAAAAGTATAGCTTCCTTTGGAACAAGGGCACATGCCTTGCAGGAACATTTGCAGGCATATTTAAAAAACGAAGAAGCTTTCTATCTGGACACGGTGCTCCCTTTTGGCATCCATGTCACCAACATGACCTATATGAGAAGAAGATCTCCCCTCCCCAAACTGGATCAAACAATTAAATGCATGTTGGAAAAAGAAAGTTAAGAACCCACATCTCATTGTCCAATCATGTGAACAAGCCATATCAAAGAAAGAAGAATTATTCAGAAAGATGACCAAAATAGACTTAGTTGAAAGTACCAACGAGGTCCAAGACCCCAACTTAATCCTCAACTCCTTGTCCTTAACCAAGCAAGCCTTCGATGAACAAGTTGATATTTTTAAGGGGTTGTCTTTAAAAAAGTTTTACGACATCCTTGAATATGGTGAAGATGACGTGGACAACTGGATAGTGGACTATTCGGTACAAAATGAAGAAATTGAACAGGCTTTGCGTAATCTTTCTATCGATATAAGGGAATGAGAAAGCGAGGTTTTAAACACAAAAATCCGACATGAGATCAATGTGGCCTCCATGAGAAGCTACATTGAAGAATGGCTCCAAAGGGCAATCAACAAGGTCACCAACGAAGGGCAACACGCGGTTGGCACAATTCCAGTAGTCGTCGATGAGAGCAATAAAAATGCATCAACAAGCAAATAACAAAGGGGGAGATAGATACCATCATAGTAAGTCTATACTGATCACATCCTTCTTTCTTTATCAATCCAGTTATTCCACCTCTTTAAATAGAAATGTCTAACCAAAGACTGATAACTTCCAACTTCTTTTTTTCAGGTCTTTCTCTCCAATGTGGGAGCCCCAATCCCAGTCTATATGACCAACGCATTTAAATTTCGAGGAATATGTAACAGGCATTATTATTTTTCGATGAATTTCAAAGAAAACTACTTCAGGAACAATCTCGACGGTGCCTTGTAACCTTGTTTTCGGAATGCAAAGTTAGTTCTCTTTATGCATGTCTGTCATCTTCTTTTATTTTTATGTGCTCATAATTTTTTATCTTGAACTATGCTGGATGTCAGGGAATTGTGTTTATTTAATTTGAATGTTTAATGTGTGCGATTCCTGGTCCTATTTTCCAAGAATCTTTATTTCAAAAAAAAAAAAAAACACAATTTCTATTGTTTTGTATTGCTTTAAGTCATTACGACAGAAATTCTCTAAGTCCCACATTTGAACTATACACGCCCCAGGAAAAACTTAAAGAGGAGTACCACATCTATAAAAACGCAGTAGGATTGACATCCTCGTTAAGTTGTCATTTCGGTCCTAACCAATTCAATGGTCAACAGACTTGTAAATACATTTGCAAGAATATCCGCAAAAATAGAAACCTTCGAAATTTTTTATCATTGACAAAAAAACAATCAACTGGATAGACATGTTACAAATATACCAGTTGGTACTATACTGAGATGCTCAGTTGGTACTATACTGAGATGCTTAGTTGGTACTATACAAAGATGTCCTCTTCCTGGAGAGAAATTGTAGATTAACCTCTGCAAAGTGGGCTTGCTGCTCACGAACAAAAGTTTCCGGAAAAGGGAATCTTCCTCTGTCTCGGCACCTTCTTTTCACACAGTTTAAATTAACTTCAATGAGATAAAAACTCGTGAAAATAAACAATCATGTTAGGTGTGTGTTAATATATAGAAAAAACTAGCAAACACAGAGGTCACACAAGAAGATCAAAGAATCTTCGACACTGGACACAATTTCAAAAAAATATATATTTGTTTCTTTGCCACCGCATATAACTTTATTTATCCTAACACATATAGAGACAAACAAGCCAGGTGATCTATTTAATAGAATGAAATGGATGTTGCTTACTTTGTCCATGGGAAAAATTAAAGAAGTGATTATGAAAATTGTACTTAACTCTAAATATTGGGATGAAAGTCAGTTGGAAGTATACATAGATCATTATGAATGAATTTCATATATACATTAAAAAGATAAAATATACAAGATAGGAACAGAAATTTCGAACATGACAAGTCAAACTCCAACAATATATCAAGTTACACGTGATGGGGATGTCTCTGTTTTTTAGTAGCTATCTGTTGTACTACTGGTAATAGGAAAAATTACAAAATCTTATTAAGAAAATAAAAGTAAGATGGATTATGAAAAACACAGTATAATTAGAACGAGAATACTTTAAAAAACTAAATGGTTTCAATGCCAGAATTGCTCTAGGAGATTAACGCTCAGGCGCCTTCTCTTTCCGAAATGAATGTGAGTCGTCGGTTAGTTTCCACTCTGCCATCTGGGCGACCCTGACACTTTAGCGTCCCTGTTAAAGTTTTACCGACCTACGGATTTTAGAACTCCCCTATCCATATTTAGCTATGGAACACATTTCTCACAAAGTGACTTTCTCGCTAATTACTTGTTAACCCGATATTAATATAGTATTATCATTAACTAATTCAGGAATTCGGGACTCCAGCTCTTTGTGGTTCCAGGATTCGGGGGAACTGTGTTTGTTTTGGAAGGAAAACTCCCGGAGTGACATTCTCCTGGAGTCATGTAGCATCCTGATGTCTTATGGATGACGTGTCACAGAATGCCACGTGTCATTTTCTGCATGGATACCACCAATACTCCCTGTTGCTTGCCACGTGTCCGCGACAATTTCCATTTGCCTCCGCTACTTTGGGCTTCTCATTCTCCCACGACCCCCCCATACCTGTGCATTTATTCCCATTCCAACCCAGCATAGACTACACTTCCATACAACACTTGTTACTTATATGTTTATTATTTATAACCATGTGTTAGATTTTTAAGGGTAAAATTCTACTAATATTAAATGTATTTTCTCTAT